>OY829517.1:8646380-8865380 GCA_963691665.1 Clepsis dumicolana | reverse complement strand
AGCCAAGCTATATGTTGCTCTTTATGAAAGCGGTCAGCACGCGCGCTGTTTTCTCTTTTGTAAATAATAAATCCTACTAATAGTATAAATGTGATAAATAAATAAATATCATGGGACAATTGACACCAATTGCCTAGTCCCAAACTAGGCAAAGCCTGTACTATCGGTACTAGACAACGAATAACATATTAAACATCCAAGACCCGAGAACAAATTCGTATTCATCATACAAACATCTGCCCCGACCGGGGATTGAACTCGGGACCTCAAGCTACAAGTCTTCCGGTCGTCAAACAGTCGTATCCGGTTGTGACTTTTAGTGCGACCCTTACTTATGAGGGCAGCAAAATTGAAATTATCGGCAGGGCGAGAAAAAAAGACTGGTACTAGCCCTCCAGAACAATATACAATCGTTGTATTAAATGAGTTGCAATCAAACTGCTGATACAACAAGTTGTGTGGCAACTATTGCGTGCTGACACTTACGGGGCTTTAAACACGCTAACTATAAACTGTAACTAGCGCATTAGCTTACTTTATTCTATTTAGCTATAATAAAGTGGCTCAAAGACGATCTCTGTGACATTTACAATTCTTTTTTGCTGATTTCTCACTTTTTAATTTATGACTTGATTTCACACTTGCATCACCATAAGAGCTGTCTTTGCAAGTATCAGTGGATCATCTTAAAGCGACACTGGTATAGGTAGCCAATTAATAATTCGCAAGTGTTCCATGGCTTAGTTTTTTGTACAGAAAATATCTAGCCCAATGATCGAGTCTTTGCATTTTTGTTACACATTGTTATTTTTATATTACACAGAGATGATTATACAAAAAAGAGTTCTATTTCCATGCAACATTTCTGTTAACATCGAAGAGAAAAAGTAGTAATTTCATGGAAAAAAGTGAAGTAAATATACAAATTAAATTAAAAATCTTCATATCAATAGAGTAAAAACACACCGTTTTCGATCTGAAATTCAAGAATTATATTTAGTAACACACTCCAGACTGAATTAATAATGAGATAGAGGTTTGAGATAAAATGACATGATCATTAAATAGAAGTCTGTTGCTTTTTAGTGAAGGCCTATTAATTTCAGCATGCTCCCACCACGCGTTCCAGAGAAAAAGACTCTTGACAGACAGACAGACGGACAACAAAGTGATCCTATAAGGGGACCGTTTTTTTTCTTTTTAAGGTACGGAACCCTGAAAAAGTGTGTTAAAATTTTTTTTAAATGACCCAGGCAGTGCAGTGTCGCGGTTGCAATTGAGAAGGACTGTGTAAAAGCGTAGTTCCTGTATAGCAGTCTGTTCCCACTAGTTCAGTTGCATCTATAATAAATGAATAGTAAATCTGAAAACTTAATAATTAACTAGGTACTTAGCCTTTTTTATCTATACCTATAGGTCGCGCGGCGAATTAAGATCGCTTGTCAAAAGTGGAAGGGGGATGCGCAGAAGTCAATTCTTAGGTCTATTTGGTTGCGCAGAGGGGTGAAGGGAGGGTGCGCGCTGGCGCCGACACGTTATTGGTAGATCAAGTCGTTCTTCCCCTCCCTCGCTTCGTTCACGCGTCACGTGTCTCTTGAGTACTGTTGCGCACGGATTGTTTTACTGTATTAGTAGTAAGTACGTTATGATGTCGTAGTTAGTGAAAAAAATGCCCAAATATAAAGTTTGAACATGGCAAGCCAGAAAAATGGTTTACGACGTGAATTGTTATGTTAAAAAGGAAACTAATTAAATCATGGGTAATTAAAAGCACGTAAAAAAGACTACCAAGATTCTGAATAAACATACTAGCAAAATAAGTCACAAGCAAAAACGACTGTTATATGTTAGGTGACCAAAATGTACAAAAAAATGCGAAATAAGAAAAATATGTTTCCAAGAAATACACTCAGAACTTAACAATTTTGTGCGCAATTGTACAGATGCGCCAAATTGCCCCCACCAGTTTCGCCGAGCGATCTTAATCCATCGCGCGGCCTATACCTACTCTTGAAAATTACAAGTTGAAACTTACCCCTAGAACCTGAGTTCAGTGCACTGCTTACGATCAACTGCTTCTGTCCAGTTGATCGTAAGCAGGGCACTTAACTCATCTGTCCGAGTTGGACCTACTAAGTCTGATGGAATCTTGTATGCTACTACTCAAAAACAGTTTTACCCCTTCACACTAGAAACTAGTGGGAACAGAGCATCATAGCGATCTCACCTGTGGTGCAAGCGGCATTGTCCGGGTTAACGCCGGCCACGGACCACGGCCGCGCCTTGCCGGGCGTGCGCGCGCACCCGTTCCCTACGCACACGCAAGCACACGTAGCCAACAACCAAGCAGACACACTGTTACGTTTTATAGTAGGGGGAAATAGTGGGCCACTGGACAACTAGCTAGGACAGAATTTTTTGAAGCGTTGCACAGCAGAAAATCACAATTGACAGTGCCACAATGATTCATGGTCCTTGACCGATAAAGTGTACCTTATTTTATAGTTGAGTTACTGATATACCTGATGTACTTGGCCAGTAGGCGAAAGCCGAAATTTAAGTAAAAGGCAGGTGTTTAAAATACGTGTCTTTTATAACTTTACATACTGAAAGTGTATACAATTTTGGTGACGGAACGAAAAATTCAAGATGTTTGGAGACTCCAAAATATTTCAAATGTACATCACAAGCTTTGTCCATGGTTGAAAGCGAAACTTCACATTAGCTTTCCACTCGCACACAAGCAGTATTTGCGAAATCGAGGCGGTGAAACTTTCACAAGGCAGCTGCAGTGTTGTAGCTCAACTCACCAGTCTTTAAACGAAACGCGAGTTCCGCCGATTTGGCATAACTTGGCGCAAAATTTTGTATAGACATTTTCAACATTTTCTCACAGTTCCTTCTTGGCTTTTGGATGTAGATTGTTTTTTTTTAAACAGGCCCCAACATAGTGTTATTACGTTGAATTTTGAGACTAGAAAAAAAAAAACCATTAATCGGTAGCGAGCGATGTAATAATAACAATAATGGAGCCTACACCGTAAAAACACATTTCTACTCCCAAAATCCGGGAAGGAAAAGAGAATAGAATTGTATTGCTGCAAGCAAACGCATCTTGCCCACGTTTCGCTTTAAGGCTGGAAATATCGCAGTATACCATGCCGCAAATTGGCTTCTTAAAGCTATAACTATAAGGTTCAGTTGAAGAAACTGAATCGCATACTTCTGTGGAACGTTTTCACAATCAATTAGATAATAAAATATCATGAGACAATTTGACACCAATTGACCTAGTCCCAAACTAGGCCAAGCCTGTACTATGGGTACTAGACAACGGATAAACATACTTATATAGACAAATACATACTTATATACATATTAAACATCCAAGACCTGAGAACAAACATTCATATTCATTATACAAACATCTGCCCCGACCGGGATTTGAACCCGGGACCTCAAGCTTCATAGTCAGGGTCTCTAACCACTAGGCTATCCGGTCGGCAATGATTTCTTTGACAAACGTACGACACGACGAACGTTCCACGGTGGTACGCGAACCAGTTTCTTCGACTGTACATTGGAGCTTGATCTAGATCAAATCCCAGTTCCAAATTTTAGTAAGCTAACTAATAGAGCACGAGAAGACATAACACGCATTGTTTACTTTATATTATTATGTAACTCAAAATTACGTATAATCGTTTCTATTTTGTAAAAGACAGTGATGCAGCGCCACTGTCATATGTTTTTCATATCCCCGAGTACAGTCCTACAATTTTAGTCCTATTCTAGTTAGTTGGAAAATAAACCTGTTGGGTTAACATAAGCGGCTGCGTCTCTTTTTGTCGCTATGCGCTTATATTGTGTGGACGCACTTAGTGACAAAATAGAGCCGGTATGCCATGCTAGCTGCTGTCCTGCTTTGCCCAGTAAGACTTACCCATAGTATTGACGTTGTCCGAGGAGCGCGAGGGGGGCGGGGTGGCGGAAGTGGCTTTCGTTCCCACGTTGTCGGAAGATTTGCAACGCGACACTTCTGTAACATGTAATTTTAAAGTTAAAAAGAAATATGTATATGTAGAGAGGAGGATATTTTGGCGAAGATAATTGGCATAAGATGAAATTGACTTAACTTACCGCATTCCAATAATACTGGTGTGCTTTCGCCCGATGTCACGCTGTACCTGAAAATTAATGTTTTTTTTGTTACAATTGCAGCTTTATTTCATTATGTCAGCATTTCCATAATTCGTTTCGCTATCGCTTCTATCTAAATTGGGCTTAAGACTGTAGGTATAAGGTCCACATACATGGTGTCGTCCCGCAGCAGCGTGGGCGAGCGGCGCAGCGGCGAGGGCGAGGCGAGCGAGGACAGCGAGTGCAGCGAGCGCGACGTGAGCGGTGTGCGCGCCGACAGCGACGCCTCCTCGCTGCCCGGCGGCGTGCGGCACGTGCGCCAGAACTCGTCCAGCCCTGCCGCACACGCACAGTTTACACCTTTGCAACGAATGACGCGACCACGTGACTCGCTATAAATGAGGCTGGACGCGCGGCAGCCTCACACGATTAGGATTACGTTTAGCACGCAAATTACTGCAAGACGATTAAAGAATAATGGCATATCTAAAGTGATTTGAGTAAAGCGGAATATTAACTGTACCTTCATCAATATCTTGTGATTGATCAGTGATAGGTCGAGATGGCGCCCTTGTTTTCACTCTTCTCGGACGTCCTGTAAATAAAAATTGCTGCATTAACTTTTGATGTGGAATTTTCATTTAAATCGCTAAGTCATTTAACAAGCGAAAATGGTAACGTTTGGTGGCAAGTCCAGTTTGTGTAGCACTCTGGTGGCAGCGCCAGTATGTTGCGGCTGCGGCACTGACCTTTGACAAGGTGTCGCAGCGTGTGCGCGGGCAGCTCGGCCAGCGCGTCGCCCGCCTCGCCGTGTAGCGGCGGCAGCGACAGCATCTCGTTGCTGCTACACTGCTGCTCTGCGACCGACTTGGGCCGCACGCGCCGCGTGCCGCGTTCGCGTCGCCGGCACCCGAGCGGCGTCGCCTAATTTTTTTTTCGTTATTTAAGGAATTAGGTAAACTTCGTATGTCACTTTATGTAAAGATAACTCAAAAGTAGGCAACACAAAATACATACAAGATACTTTGCATATGCCAATGCAAAGATTATGCTTACCAAGTTTAAGTAATCCAACTTCTGGTAGCGTGCAAATTCATAAAAACACAGTTAGAAGTAGTCTTAAATAGGTCTAAGATTAGAAAGAGATATTCTTTGAATTTACGCAGTTTTGCACGCGTTTACTTCATTAAAAGGTAGTTCGATTCTACAAATAAAGCTTCAGAACTTACCGCGGAATGCGATATAGGTGTGAGTAGATCGGGAATGTCTGCGTCGCTGCGCGGTGCCGGGTCACTGTCGCCACTGTCCACGCCTTCGCACGCCGAAAGAGCCAAGTTTTCAACTGCCTCACTATGACAGAAACATACACGCATTTTTAGGCCCGAGATCGAGTAAAAAAAACCGAAACTTTCCAGAATCTATAGTTACTACTTATGTCATCGCTATCCCGTGACAAAAGATAGCCGTTGTTCTAATCTAGGGTATAAGCTGTTTCCATTTCTTTGAACCTAATTCGTCCAGCCGTTTTCGTGTGATCGAGTGAACATCTAAAAATACGAACATTCCCATTAGTAGGATTGCTAATTCAGCTTTAAAAGTCACAACTTCTCATGAGCATATTTTATACGATATCAATATTCAAATCACCTGGTTATTTGTCACGAGATACGTACACCGAGTCTATCAAAGTAGCTAATTCCTTGTTTTTGCAAGTTACGTAGTTTTCATTGATTAGATGAAACGGTAAACAGACGTGTGCGGTTGACTGGAGCGAATCGTGACTAGACAGTCACGTCTAGTCCGTGAATGGTAATAGCACATGTGTTTGTTTAACAGATCACCGGCTATGATTCACACATGCGAGTACGTTTACTAGTTTTCTCGGAACGAATCTTATCAGTAAGATGCGAAATAGTACAAAGGTCAGATAACTCGGGGACTGGTTAGAAAATCTGAGTGATGGCGTTATTCGTGTATTAATTATTAATTATGGCAAAAAATACGATAGTTAATTATGGTTTAGAAACTTATTCAATTTTTCTTTTCAAAGATGCAATACGATTTAGATTGATGCACTTGTAACACTGTCCTTTCGGCATACATACATATAGTGAGTTGTAAAAACTGATGACGAGTAGCGATGGGTACTAAACTAAACGGATGCTGATCCTGTAAAATCCTTCTGAGCTCAAAAATAGTACATTGTGTATTGAGGGCGGTAAGTAAGGAATTACGATCGAGGTTCTGGTAAAATCCCGAGGTCGAAATACGAGAGCTTTCTGAGCCGAGGTTTGTAATTCCTGTATCGCCTGTGGATATACAATATTTTTCATTACACTTGCGAGGAAACCATTACAGCCCTTGGGCGTTGTGAGAAGAGAAAGCTTGTTAAGGTGCAAGCGTGATGAAAAATATTAAGGCAAAAGCGGCGTAAACTCGTGTCGTGGGCTTTGGCGTTTTGGTTTGCCAAAACGTTATGTTGTTGACCCCATACTTGTCAGTAAGTTAAGTCTGTTCTCACTTGAGCAGGTCCTGCAGCGTGGAGGCGCAGGGCGCCAGCGCGTCGCGCACGGCCTGCAGCGGCACCAGCTCGCCCGCGCCGCCGCCGCCCATGGCCGCGAACACCTCGCCGCATCGCTGCAGAACGTATTGATGGTAAGCAAGATTATGGAACAGACGAGTTACAGGGTCTTGTACAAGTTCCGTCCGGTTCACTGCAAAAATTATAACATTATTTTAATCCGGCGTGAAGGGTAGAATGGAGGAAGTTAGTGCAGGCGGCACATAAATGTCAGTGATGGTTTGAAATGAAAGTGACTTGATTGCACTTAGACTCTTCATTTGGACCGCTTCAGGCATAGACCAAGGATCATGGAAAGTAAACAGATTGACAAAGCCCATACTTTGAATCGTTCTTATTTCATTCAGCGCCATCTACCTTGCTTGAGTGGCACATTAGAACCGCTGTTTTGTTATTATTTGACCCGCTGGCTACGACCTTGGCGCCATCTAGAAATTGCCTGAATTTTAATACAACTGCGGGGAACGATTCGAAGTATAGGCATTTGACACTCCGTATACTATCCTCTTTGGCATAAACATAATATAGCGCGTGGTAGGACCCTTCTTTTTGTTGTACTAAAATGAGTGCCAGCGGTATGAGCCGTATGCACGTTCACGCGGGTGCCGCCGGCCGTGCGGCGCTCCCCGCCTGCGGGCTTGCAACACCGTTCCTATTTCAAAAAGTTTGGGTATGCAAGTATATTGCGGAGCTGCAGCTTGTCGTTACCTGCAGGTACTGGTGAAGCAGGTGATGCGCGGCGGCGGCGGCGCGCTCGAGCGCGGCGGGCAGCGGCGGCGGCGGCAGCGCGGCGGCGGCCTGCGCGGCCAGCGCCGCCGCCGTCTCGCCGCCGCCCCACGCGCGCTCCAGCGCCATCGCACGCAGCGTGTGCGTCGTCGCTGGCGCCGAGTTTGCTGCCAGTCTGCACGATAAGTTATAAGCTATATCGCGCGGTTTTGAGGCCGCGTTCACACCAAATGCCAGCCGTCGATTGCGAGCGAGCGAGCCATGAGCTATGAGGTGAGCAACAGATCGCCTGTGGTGTGCATGACCGGTGTTAATGAAAAATGTAAAACTTATTAAAAATTTGGTCGATTTCGTGATCTGGGCGTCTGGTAATGGACCATTGTAGCCTATTTTCTTAAATAACTTCAAATCTGCATATTATAAAATTACAAAAAAAAATTAAGATGCTCACAATGAGCCTTTTCATTTGATATCTAACACGATATAGTTTGCACAAGGTTTAAAGTACGAAGCCCTAAAGTACGCAAAGCGTAAGCGACCCGAGGGATAGAAGTAAAAAGGTAGAAGATAAGCACAAATGTACAGTCGACTGAAGAATACCTCTCGTGTAGCTCGCGCCACAGCGCCGCGACCCGCTCGCTGGCGCCGCGGCCGCCCGCCGCCGCGTCGCAGCCCGGGAACTCCACGCGCCGCACCGACACCGACCGGCGCAGCGCCGTCGCGATGTCCGTGAGACCTGGTGATGTCAAACAATGGGATCTAACTAAATACTACTTTTTGATATAAGTGCGGAAAGTATTAAATTTTTCGCACTCGTGCTTTTTACTTTTCCAAGGAGCCCGTGGAGGAGGACGACGGAGTCGGGGGTTTTTTAATATTATTAATCTTACGATACTTTCTTAAGCGGCACTGACCTTGCAAGCTGAACGCGTTGCGGTCGATATACAGAGTTTGCAGCGTGCAGTTGCACTGCAGCGCCTTGGCGAGCAGCCGCGCGCCCGCGTCGCCCGCTAAGTTACCGCCGACGTCCAACGAGCGCAAGCGCCGCGCGCCGCCCAGCGCGTTGAGAAGCCCGTACAAATCACCCTGTAGAGAAATATAGTTTAACTATAAGACTAGTGGCTCTATGAGCTGTCGGCCTCGCGAGCTAATTTTTGAAAATTTTTCGTGTTTCATATTTCCAAAAAACGAATCTATTAATTATCGAAACTGAGGCGCTATTGCGTAACTATTTTGACACTCGTTATCGGTTTGAAACGTCATTTTTGAAAGACTGTGACAGCTAGCTGTTTCCGATACCAATTGTCAGCCCATACAAAATCAACACGATGCGAATGCGAGCGAGTTAGATAATAAGCATGCCGCTCACAAAATTTCACGAGAATCGGTTGAGAGATGCGACCTAGGAGAACAGACAGACACACGAAAGCATTTTTGTCCAAGCTGAAACGGAGACGCTTCACTCGCATAGTCAATTATTTAGGGAAACTGGACCAAAACAAAATAACAGATTCTCGGAATCGTGTTGGCTTGTACACTCATCCTATGGCTAACCTGGCTAACGCATGACATGGCGAACGTAAAAAATTCAAAAATGGCCACAAGAAAATCATTCAAGCACCAAGTGTCAAGAATACTTCCAAGAACCTACCTTTAGTTTACAGTCGCTGAGATCGAGAGAAGTTAAAGCTGTGTCCGGCTCTTGTAAAACATGGACCAGTGCCTGAAAAAAAAAGACGAACAAAAATTTATATACAACATGCAAAACATATAAAAGGGAACTTTTACACAAATTGATGTTAGTAAATACCTGTATTAAAGGTGGCGCATAAGACCTTTTCCCAGACAGTCTGCTAAGCGACAACTTATGAATTGAATGATTCTTGCCTATGGCTCGCACGATACCGGAAAGTTCTAACTCCATACCTGATGAGAAACAAACAAGTATTAATAACATTTCGGGACTTGCCGCCGTAGTCACGAGTAGACTGAAGTGGCGGGTATTATGTTTAGTTCGCCAGTTTTTCGAACTACGCGCACTTCATCATCACAAAGCCCTGTTTTACGTCCCACTGCTGGGCACAGGCCTCCTCTCAAAATGAGAGGGCTTGAGCTCGTTGACAAATAGGACGGACATGAACGTTACTGAATGGAACGGGGGACGCGGCGTAAATCGGTCCCATACAAGATGGACCGAAAACTCGATTATGAATTATGAGTCAATAAATACTGCTTCATCCAGAAATCAGACAACCATTTGTGTTTAAATTGAAGCAGGGGACATCCTTGATTTAACCTTTTTCCAGGCTGCACCAATCTAGGCGGTTTAGCAAAAAACTAAATTTATATTCTAATATTCACAATAGTAATATATTTGGCAATAACTATAAGACAAGTAATAATTCAAGGAAAGATACAGAGACCAAGAAGACGCAAAACCGGGATGAGCACAAGATCTCTCTCTTAAGAGCGCTCTTTAAAGCCACTATTCTAGTAAATTCATTTTCATTTCAAACTTAAATCTTGGTGTCAGGGTTGAAAGTGTAACTACACTTATGTGGTCGTTAAATTGTACTGTGCCTGGAAAAGGGTTGGAACGACGGGTATCGGTCGTGTCGTAGTTATCGGCAGTGTCGCGCGCGACTCACTGTTGTCGGACAGGTCGAGCGCGCGCAGGCAGCGCACGCCGTGGACGCAGGACTCCAGCACGTGCGCGCTCTGCGACGACGACAGCACGCCCGACAGGTTCAGCTTCACGCCCGTCGCGTTCTCGTTGCACGCCAGCCCCAGCAGCAGGCTCCTGCCGACACAGACGCCCTTACATGGCTACACCACAGAACACAGAACAAAACACAACCCGTGAGCGCGCCTAAAACTGAGGCAACTAAAACTACTCTTAAATAGAGTAGTTTCGCATAGTCATCTCCGTGTACGCAGCGTATCGTGACGTGTTGCGAATGGCAATACTAATTAATAGCTTCTCGTGTCGTTCTTACAAGTCATAGGTGGTAAGGCCTTACTTGAGGGCGTCGGGCAGCATTTTGCAGTAGGAGAAGTCGAGCGTGGTGAGCGCGAGGCAGGCCGTGAAGAACTGGCGGAAGGACGGCGGCGGGTCCTTGGGGCGGCGCGCGGCCGACCACGGGTTGCGGCCCACTAGGAGCTCCGCGAGGCGCGCCGAGCAGCCGCGAAGCAGCGCTCCCCACATCTAACAATGTAAGACTCGAGTCTCTATAGAGGTGTACAGCTTAATTGAGAGCTGTGGAAAGTGAGGTGCTGTGGTGAATTTTATATTTCCAAGCTTCTTACTTAGGTACCTCGGCTCTCAATCAAGTTGTAGGTATTTAATGGATAAGTCAGTTGAAGAACTCCTGAATAACCCTCATAAAACGGAAGGTGTAATACAAAAATTACTGACGTTCAAATCAAACTAAGCAAGCCGTTGCTTAGATGGTTTGATTTTAACTTTAATAATTTATAATATTTCTCCTTTTTAACGAACTTCAAAAAAGGAGGAAGTTCCACTGTATGTATTTTATAGTTTACAAATGCTAACACGATTTACTGAAATATTGACCGCGACCTTAAAATCGTAACTAAAGACCGTACTTACGTTTTCAAGAGTAGTTTCCGTGTTTGTCAAATTCAAATGAGTCAGCGCATTAGGTTGTGCCAGAAAGTTGTATAAATTCTGAAACAAATATTAATAAAACTACTATAATAATGGAAAGCTATAGTAATGATAATGACTAACAATCTTGCGGTCAGCGCGTTATTCGTAGTTTTACTGAATATACGAAAACCACAGCTTAGAGTTCAAGTTAATGAATCATGAAGTAAAGACAAACTTGACACGACAGGCATGATATGTAATTTTAATGAACGTTCTAAAAGTATATAGCTTCACTTGGCCATTGATCGAAACATTTTTACTTTTTATATTTATATTTATTTATTCATAAACCTATTTCAACTTAAAATGAGGTTAAAGCTCGTTTGTCCTTTTTTTCTCACATTGACATTTCTGTTAGTAAGAAGAAGACAAAACCTATTTTAACTAATGGAGGGTTGAGTGACGTTTATGGATAATGGCAAAGTGTTTTCGTTTGTAACTAGAATCAATAAATCTCTATTTTCAGCAAATATCTGCATAATAAAATTAAGAAACACTTACGTGAACATCGTCCTTGAGATTATTATGCGACAGGTCCAAATGCGACAACGTGGACAGGTGGCAAGGGTTGTCGTTCAGCATGGCGGCCAGGTGCGACACCGTCTTGCCCGTCAGCCCGCACTGGGACAGCGCGATGTGTTGCAGGCCGTCGGGGTTGTTCGCGAGCCCCGACAAGATACTGATTGCACCTGCGAACACCGGACTAAATAAACGACCAGAACCGCTGGGCAAAGGTCCCCTCATAATAAGAGTGCTTGAGCTTTAATTAAGAAACGGGCTCAGTGCGGATTGAGAAAACACGCAAGCGTTTAAGTTGCTATAGAAATTATGTTCCTTTACCAGAAACGGACACCAACAATAGAAACGAACAACGCGTCTTGTCAAAATAATAAGATCACTTTGAAAACATATTCTTCAAAACATAAGAATATTGTAAAAATTGGTTCACATTATACAAAAATTGTTGAACTTACAAAAAATAAATACCACACTATTACACTCCAGTGCAGAAACACCTTTCTTATTTGTAATCGATTTAACGGCGTAATTTGTTAGAGGCCGCTGAAATTGTATGAGAGTTGCAATAATCTTGATCGCATCTAACAACTAACCATGTTACTGTAGTCCTGCACCAAACTGATACTAGGGCCCTGGCCAACCATTGCTACCGATAGACAATAGAATGGGTAAAAATAATAAGCGAACAATACCCGTTGTTGACACTATTTGGTATCAATCATGTAAATAGAGTCATTGTTGCCCATTAGTTGCAATATAGATGTCGTCAGGGAAGCAATAGGAGGGCACATCTAGATCATAAAACTTACCCATGCTGCGCTGAGCAATGCTAGAGAAATTAAGCAATCCCATTGGTGTTTTTTTTCCTCAGGCACCACTTAGCTACCCTCGAATATCTCTGATAGCTGTCTATAATATTTGATCTTAATTTTTTTTTATCAATTCAGACGTTTGCATGGAGGTTTTTATCAATTAACTAGTACAGTAGGAAATAGGTACAGTTCATTTGGCAGGAGCTATACTTCGTTTATTTTAGCATTAAAAAGAAGGAAATAATCTTGACATGACTTTTTATTGAAAAACACCTTTTAAAAATACAAATATACCTTTTAAAAACAGCAAGTAACAATTAAATAATATTTATTTAGATTGTTATGGTTTTATACGAAAAGGTTACCTATTTTTAAAAGCGTTTTTCAATCAAAATACATGTCAAGATTATGTCCTTCTTTTTAATTAATGCTAAAATAAACGAAGTGTAAGCAAAAACAATTGAACTCGTTACGTTACCAACCTTTATCCTCAATATGGTTCTGCGAGAAGTCGATAGTATGCATGGCGGGCAGCCTGCGCGCGCGAGCCATGGCGTGCCCCAGCCGCGCCGCGTGGTCGTGCCGCAGCGCCGCAGCGCGCCAGCTCAGCTTCTGTGGCGCCGGCGCCGCGCAGCGCACCACTCTGGAGAGCGCCTCCCAAGCCTCGCTACCGACTCGGACGCCATCGCCGCACACGCCGGTGAACCACGTGTTATGTTGCAGCGCGATCAGGAGTGGGATCAGATCCCTGAAACAATAAAATTAAGGACTCAATTATAATGCGCCGCACGACCTACGTACGTAAGGCTGTTTAAATATCGTGCATTTCTTTTCAATCGCGGGTATAAGGTCGGGATTCATCTGTTGGTAAAGCGCATCATACTGCAATAGTAGTTTATCTACACACATATCATAAGTCCTCTATAATGCGTTCAGAAACCGTAGAAAATGACCAGCATTGCAATACATCGTCGCCTCCGCCACCAACCACCACGACCACCACCACCTCCAGTAAAGTGATAGTTATAACGACATCGAATTCGATATCGTAATGACTTTTCGATATCGAATTCGATGTTTCAAATTTGAAAACCAACGTAATTTACAATCATAGTGAAATAAAACGGATCACTCACGTATATAAGTCGAGTTCAGTCCGACATGTATAATTAATAATGTGATATATTTTTATTTCTTTTTACAAAAAAAAACTGTTTACGAAACGTCAGCTCGGTATGTTTGTCTATAATAATAAAAAACAATCAAATTCGTGACAGGTATGGGTATGATATATGCCTTCGGCTTCTGAACCCATCTTAGAGTACTTATAATATGTGTGTAGATAAAGTATTGTATGCAACTCCACATATTTAGGCCTTAAAACACTCGTGTGATCCTATTAAGAAACTCAGCTTCGCCTCGTTTCATAAAAACACACTCGTGTTTTAAGGACCCTCATTATGTAGCAGTTGCATAAACTACTATTATGCAACTATATCGTTTTAGCAGATCGACGATTGAAGCTATCTGAAATAGCTGACACTACAGGTATTTCGAAAGAACGGGTACATCATATCTTAAGTGACGAATTAAATATGAAAAAGTTATCCGCCCGTTGGGTGCCGCGTTTGCTTACGCACGATCAAAAAGAATTCGGGTGCAAAACTCGAAGGCATGCTTGGATGGTTTTCAGAGAAATAAAGCAGATTTTATACGTCGATTTATAACAATAGATGAAACATGGGTTCACCATTACACGCCAGAATCAAAAATTCAATCAGTTTTATTAGTTTCAGTTCAGTTTCAATCAAAACAGAGGACTGATTCTGGGTGTTCGGCTCCTAAAAAAGCTATGGCTGTAAAGTCGGCTGGAAAAGTGTTGGCTTCTGTCTTCTGGGATGCAAATGGATTTTTTTTTATAGATTACCTTCCCAAAGGTCATATTAATGGAGAATACTACGCTAATCTCTTAAATAAGCTTTATCAATGTATTCAGCAAAAACGCCCAGGTTTAGCGAAAAAAAAAATCATCTTCCATTAAGACAACGCAAGGGTTCACACTTGTGTTAAGGCTATGGCAAAAATCAACGAATTGAACTATGATTTGCTGCCCCACCCACCATATTCGCCTGATCTAGCACCATCAGACTTCCACCTTTTCCCCAAGCTAAAAACTTTTTTGGGTGGACAGAAGTTTGCCACAAATGATGAAGTTATTGCCGCTGTAGAAGAGTATTTTGCCGGTCTTGAAAGAAGTCATTTTAAGGAGGACAATACAGCTTTAGAACGAAGATGGAACAAGTGCTAGAGGTACATGGAGAGTATGTTGAAAAATAAAATAAATTTTATGACGCCAACCTAAGTATTTTTATATTAGGCTAGTTACTTATCATCCCGCCCTCGTATGTGTGTAGATTAAGAAAATACCCAGCTCCACATTGTTAAGAAAAACTGAAAGGAAAATAATTGGTTTTCATACATTACGGCCAGTCGACATATTAAAATTATTTTAATTTTGCGCTAAAACTTGCAAATAAATTTTATACAGCATTTATACTAGGGAAGCGTGCTGGACAAATAGGCCACATCTTCGCTTACAATCAGAAGTAATTGTGTTCAAACGCAATTACCTACTCAAGCCCATCTTGTGTCATCAACACCAGCCTTTTTTGTACGTCCCACTGCTGGGCACAGGCCTCCTCTCAGAATGAGAGAGCTTGGGCTATAGTTCCCACGCGGGCCCAGTGCGGATTGGGAACTTACCATCTTGTGTAAAATTATAATACTAATAAACAAATTGAATCATTTCATACTAGGGGTGTTCAATAAGTAATGAGAATGATAAGAATGCACATTTTTTTTTTACTTTAATATATTTTTCAATTCCTATATACTGCGGCAATCCGCTCGTGGCCGTAATACCATAGTAGCGAAATACCAGATTGCCATATACACCGGATTCTTTATATATCGCATTTCCAAAATACCAGATTTTCTTTTTACCGACAAGCTTTAAATTCAGATTACTAAAATGACCATATTTTCAATACATCATGTTTCCGTTCATACAACATTCTGAAAATCTCATAGTTTGAAAAAAAACTGATTTCCTGTACACTAGATATTCTAAAAACTAGATTTTCATAATACAATATTCTCGAAACAACTTGACCCCACATGACCGTGATCACGTTATACTTGATTCCTAAAACAGCAGATCAACATAAAACCAGATTTTCAGTACCCCTGGCTTTCAAAATACCATTTCCCCAAAATATCGGATGTACGGTCAGTCGGTCAGGTACAAACAAACTTAGGGAAATAATATTATATTTATGGACCGAGCGAACGAAGTGAGCGAAGCGTCTCCGTGTTAGTTTGGACAAAAATTCTTTGGTATAACCGGCTGTTCTCCTGTACAGGTCGCATTTCTCAACCGATTTTAGTGAAATGTTGCATGGTAGTAATGTATAGATTGTTTTGTCGATTCGTTCTTTGGAATTTTTTTAAGAAAAAAAAATCGGCCAATTGCGAGTCGGACTCGCGCATCGAGGGTTCCGTATAAAGATTTTCCCGCTTTTCTCCCGACGAGCCTCCTTGCATACGCCGCCTCTGTCGGATTAGTTAGGTACTTTAGGTCTCTACTTTTAGGGCTATCGGCTATCGGTGACGCGTGTGACTAGCGTTAATTATTAATAATTAAAACGAAACATCGCAAATATTTTTGAACAGAAATTTCGCTACTTGTTTTGTGTGTAGACAAATAATTACAAGCATTTTCGAATTGAAGATGGCGGCCACGTTTTTTTTATAAAATGTTATGGGTATCAATTTCAAGGTTCTAGCGAATTAGGAAAATAAAAATAACAACCGTTTTCAATTCCAAGATGGCGGACATATTTTTTCTAAAAGTCAACATGGGTGCCATTTTCTAGATTTACGGGGGTGCTAATTACGAAAATGACATCCATTTTGACATCCGAGATGGCGGACATTTTTTTTTAATCGATATGGATATCATTTTCCATGTTTTTAGGGCTGCTGATTACGAAAATGACATCCATTTTGACATCCAAGATGGCGGACATTTTTTTTTAATCGATATGGATATCATTTTCCATGTTTTTAGGGCTGCTGATTACGAAAAAGACATCCATTTTGAGATCCCAGATGGCGGACATATTTTTTTGTTAAAAATGGTTTTTTTTTCCAATGTATGGAGTGTCCCCTTTAGAAATAATTAAATCAAATGTATAATCCAAATTTCTTCAATATAGTTACCTCATAAAGTTTTCGAGTACAATGTCTGCAACATACGGACAGACGAACGGACGGACATGCCGAATCTATAATGGTTCGGTTTTTGCCATTGTAAGATTTAACTAGCCTATTTGCCCACCCTGTATTATCGTATATCAATACATGGTATGTATGCTCGAAGTCAATACATAACGGTAGTAGGTAGTAGTGGTCTAAGGTAACTTTTAACATGAAACTACCGTGAGACTCAATCATAGTGAAATAAAACGGATTACTTACGTGTATAAGTCAAGTTTAGCCAGACATGTTTCAGACTAATTCTGGGAGCTCACGACCCAACGGCAGCGAGACGCACACTGGTCACCGCGGTTCTGCTCGCGCGACAGCGGTACACAACTACCCTCATTTTCATCGTCATTTTCATTATTCGACTTACATACGTGAGTGATCCGTTTTATTTTACTATGGTCTAAGGTAAGTCTGCAGAACGTCATGGTCATGGGTGTCGAGTTCATATAATTTGACCTCGGTGCCCACAAATTTGACATTATTTTTGGATCCAAGATGGCGGATGACAGTTTGTCATATTTGACACAAAAAATAGTTATGGGTGTCAATTTCGTGTAATTTAAGCTCGTTGCGCTCAAATTTGACAGCATTTTTTGGATCCAATGTAGCGGATGACAGTTTGTCACTTTTGACACAAAAACTAGGGCTTCATGTAGATAATTCGTTTCCGGTCTCCGGTAATAACGAACTTGCCATTATTTTTAGGATCCAGGATGATGGATGACAGTTTGCCATTTTTAACACAAGTTTCATTATTTGTTTACTTTTTAATTGGTAATTTAATAACGTCAAAGTATCATCCGCCATCTTGGATTCAAAAATAATGTATTTTTAGTCATTACATGTTTTTCTCTCGTCTACCATTTCCTCGCTGTAGTGAGATGAAAAGTTGTGTGTTTCGCTTGGCTGCAAAGTTGATTCGCATCTCGTACCTTGAAACCCTCGCTGCGCTCAGGATTCTTTTTTGAACCACTCGCTTCGCTCATGGTTCAATTCTTCGCTTACTCGGGTTTCAATACGAGCACTCGCACCAAAAAATAAGTTTGCAGCCTTGCATAACAAATAACTATTTCAAGATTTTATTCCAGAACTTTTTTAGCTTAGTTAATATGTACCTACATTCATGCAAAATTACAGCTTTCTACTACCAACAGTCTAAGCCGCGGATAGACGGACATGCATGACGAAACTACTTATAAGGGTTCCGTTTTTGCCATATTGGCTCGGACCCTAAAAAGGTTGTTTCCATACATAATCTAAAGGGTACTTCCAGTTGTCCTAGAAACCTGAAATTTAGTAAAGAATTTTTATTCAAGATTTTATTCCACCACTTTTTCGACCTAATTAATACTTATTTATTTATATTTATATTTTAATATGCATATCTGTGCAAAATTACAGCTTTCTAGTACCAATAATCTTTGAGCTAAGCCGCGGACAGACGGACATACAGGCGAACAGACAGATGGACATGCCTTAACTATAAAGGTTCCGTTTTTGCCATTTTGGTTACGGAACCCTAACAATGCGGAAAGTAAACAGCAAATTTTCAATGAAAAATATGAGCATGCCCATGTGTACTTAATAATAATATCTAATATGTAATTTCATTATAATTAGTTGAAAGAGAAGCAGCTTACGCACCTCGCAATGAGTATTTTATATTGCCCTCGTGCTTTTAAATAAAGGCTCTGTTCTGCTTGGTCCAACATTACAATCTAGTATTGTTTACTATGGCAAAATACAACTATGACTTCTTACACCGAACCCCTTGTAGAAATATGTGTTGCCCTAATCCATTGATTTGTAAATATGTTGGTAGATCAACAACAAAATATGTTCACACGTTGTTATTGAAACAGTTTAATTTTGTAATGTTTATATTAGTTAAGAAAAATATTACATTAGTGTAATAAAAAAAATACAATAAAAATTATTTTATTGCCTGACCGTACTTTTGTTCTTTTAAAATCCACTGTTAGTAAAACTCTGGTATTTTGAGAATCTAGACTTACGGGAATTTTATGTGTTGAACTTCCTGTGTATCGGGATTACAGTAAACTGGCAATCTGGTATTTAAGCTATCTGCTTAACTGAGTAACTGGTGTATCAAGTAGTCTGTTTCTTGCGAGTCTGGTATTTTCGGAATCTGATATTATAGGAATGTAATATTAACGGGAACATATGCATTGAGAATATGGTTTTCTGAAAATCTGATAAAAAAACGATTCCGGTAAAAAAAAAATCTGGTATTTTGGGAATACGATATTTAAAGAATCTGGTGTATCCGACAATCTGGTATTTCGCTACTATGGTATTAAAGCCATGAGCGCGGCAATCACGGCGTCATCATTTTCAAATTTCTGCCCTCTGAGGTAATCTTTTATCCGCGGAAATAGATATGAATCGCTAGGAGCAAGGTCTGGTGAGTACGGAGGATGCTCCATCGATTCAAAGCCCGCATCTTTGATGGCAGCGATCGCAACTCTTGCCTTATGCGCGGGAGCGTTACTAAACAACTTTTGAAAGTTTGATTCAACGTTCCTCGCGTATAATGTGGTGCAATTTTTTTATTTGTTCGGCATATAAAGTCCCCGTAAAAGTGGCTCCACAATCGAGGTATTCGATGATTACTACCTCATGGCTATCCCAGAAAAGAGAGCCCTGGCCTTACCGGCGGATGGAATTGCCTTAAATTTCTTAGGAGCCGAAGATGATGGCCTCTTCGAAGTCATGGACTGTTATTTACTTTCTGAGTTGTAATGGTGAAGCCACGATTCGTCCATAGTTATAAATAGATTCTAAAATCGATCAAGAGTTTGTTGTAACAACTCCAAACCGCTTTATGAAATTCGCAGTCGGGTTTGTTTCTATGCGTC
Organism: Clepsis dumicolana; assembly: GCA_963691665.1. Classification (NCBI taxonomy): domain Eukaryota; kingdom Metazoa; phylum Arthropoda; class Insecta; order Lepidoptera; family Tortricidae; genus Clepsis; species Clepsis dumicolana. The sequence goes on along the minus strand of OY829517.1, from coordinate 8,845,724 downwards.
TAAAAGCATTCTGGACACTTAGCGCGCTGATACCTTTTTCATGTCCAAATGGTCATGTATAATATAACTAGCTTATGCCCCGTGGCTTTTCCCCCGTGAAATATTTCAAAATGGGCTAGTTCCCTATCCCGTGGGAATTTCGAAAAATCCCTTCTTAGTGCACCTCTAGGATCCTCAAGGTATATGTTTGCCAAATTTCAAGTCTCTATAGGTCCAGTGGTTTAGGCTGTGCGTTGTCCGTCAGTCAGTCCGTCAGTCAGTCAGTCAGTCACCGTACTGTTTTATAGGTATAGACTACACTCCCTATCAAAATCTTAACTTCCTTAGCTATAAAATGAACAGTAACACGACGATCGGTAAAAATATCATTCTCGATTTTTTTTACAATTTGTTCGGTTACTGCCGCGGTAGGGCGCCCCGAGCGTGGGTCGTAATTAGTGAAAGTTCTAAGCAACCGTAGAATAAAGAAGAACATGAAGCCCTTATGTTTCTTGCAAGTCTAAACTAACCTGCTCTGTGGTAAAAAAATTCTTTCCCCTTACGCCACATGGTCCGATCGGCTTGTTCGATCAATCGGACTACGATTTTTTTTTTCCCGCTGGCTCGATTGATCGGACAATAAGGACTTCTCAAAGTCTTGTAGTCCTACTTTTTTTCGTAATGGCTTTCCAAGTAAATTATAGAAGATGCGGTGTCCAGAGGGTGGTTGGTCCGTGATTCGATCACACAAATTTTATTTTTCTAAAAGATTAGTCATAGTCAAACAATTTTTTACCGCATTTTGGATCGATTTTTGTGTTAGACAATTAAACCTGTAACATTCCTTACGCCGGCGGCACGTTCGCTTCTCAACTCTGTACCTTTACTATCTCATCCTCAATGGACTAATTACAGATTTATTTAAATTTACCTTTGGTCCAAGTGATCAAAATCCTTTAGATGCAACATTCTTATGTCATGCGCCAAGTATATTGTGTCAATGTCCCACGCCACCTCGGCCCTGCAAATGAAAAGGTTTTTATAAGGAAGAAACATAGTAAAAGTTTAACTTTTTATACCATCGCACAACCTTGAAATTATACTATTTGAAGGAATATGGCACTGTGCCACAGTTAAACCTACAGGCGTTACTGGAGTACCTAGGTGACCAGATTAACTGACCGAGCGAGCGCGAAGCTTGGACAAGATGCTTTCGTATGTTCGGCTGGCCTTCGGGCTGTTGTTCTCCTCTACAGGTCACATTTCTTAACCGATTGTCGTAAAAAATAGTGAGCAGGTTCAGTAATTATATGGTTTTTTTTTGTTTCTCGATTTAGTTTGTGGAAATTAAAAAATGTTCTAAAATAAGCTCGTGGGGTCTACAGCTCACAGAGACACTAATAGTCTTTTTATACTCAAAATCAAGTTAACTTCTCAGTCAATTTTGATAATTTTATATACCAAACTTTTTAATTCCAGTAAAATTAGAATTAAAGCCTGTTAATACCTACGTACTTAATTACAATTTTGTACACATTAACAATTAAATTGCATGAAAAAAACAATGACGTATCTACCGCAGAAATAATCACACCCAATCGATCACTGCAGGTGACGTTAACAAAATGTATAGGTACCTACCTACTGTGCATGCTGATTATGTACATATAAACAAAACATACATGAGAGAAAAAAACCTACAGAGAGCAAGAGAACTACGAGATTTTTCTAGTTTGTCCCACAATAGTGACGTTAATCAAATTGTTGTTTGTTTATAATAAGTTTGAAAGTGTTACTTTTTGATACTGTATGTACCTAGTATTGATTATGCAAGCCAACTACATACATCATGAAACCTTTGTTTTAATAATAAGCAATAGTAAATAATTATTCATTTACATAGGCATTTCGTTAATTCAACAAGAAAATAATAATAATAATGCTTACTACTTACTTACTATGATGACTTAACTATAACTTACTTTCTACTTTTTGCGGGTACTAGGTACAGTGGTCATGCAATATAAGTACCTACTGGCTGGAGCGACCAATGTGTTCAAAAATAAACACATTATTTATTGGCAAGGGCATCAGTAGGTATTCTGCAAGGAACTTATACCCAACCTGGAAAGTGCACGGTGCTGCCAAACGCGGCCCATCCGCCCAAGAGTGAGATAGTCTCGGAAGAGCCATCTGTCCCTACCATTAGGGTGACCAAATTTCTATTTGGGACATGGTACTCAGTTTATTTTAACATTTGAATTAACGGTAACACTATAACACGTTTTTCGGCAATTCGAAGACAAATGCGGCAAAAATAGGTGTATAGTCGTTCGGTTTTGGCTGCGTCCAATCTACTTAAAGGAACAATAGCTTTGTGGCGACATAAAGCGCCACGCATTCTCCCAGGCAGAAACACTAGTCCATAGACTATTTGTTTAGTGGCCACACTGACCCGGCTTTTCTAGCGAAAGCCGGGTCTCTGATTGGTCGAGCTGGTGCGAGTCGCTCGTTCGTTACTTCAGAACATTGAATACAAGCAACGGCCTCTTTTGCCTCAGCGACTCGAACCGAGCGGACCACTCTCCATATTGGTGACCCCGACGTGATTATAACACGAAACCTGCACGAGGCGCGGCGTGATTGGAAACACGCCGGCTACGACGCATGTCCTTCCTGCTGCATCGCTTCGAAGAGTTAGAGTTCTCCTTCACACGGAGGCGCCATACTTTCGATTCTGCATCACCGAGCCTGGCTATCAGAAGCCGCCCGGCGGGTGTTACTAACAAGAATACTGGGTGCCGGCACGTGGTTTTGGTTTTTGTCTTCATGCATACTAACCTAACTCTTACGCACGTGCTACTGAAAAACGGTGCATCATTATCAACGATCTGCGAGCGCAGAGTTTTTTAAAACTGAATGCAGCGTGTGTGTGGTGTGTGAGCGTGTGCTTAACTTTTATTTCCGTCAAACACAGAAAACTGCATCATGAGTATAACTCTTGTCTTCATCTTATCGGTCGTCGCGAGCATCCGAACAAACTGAGCAAGTACCTGCTGCAAGTATCCGAACGCAACGCTGTCATCACTCATCAGTCAACTTCAACTATTTAACAGACTTTAAGTGGTAGTTTTTACTTGTAAATCCATTGTTTTAAGTTAAATTTGAGTGTAATAGGTAACATAATTTTTTTTTACCGATCGAGTGGTCACTGGTAATAATGTCAGTAGAAGAAATGGAGCGGAAGCTCCAACAACTAATACATAGCATTACAAAACACGAACGAGCAGCTGCGGACGCTGGCGGCGTCGGCGCCCGCGCAAGGACCTCAGATGGCTGCACACGCCATCCGCCCACACCTAGCGCCCTTTTGGTCGGACCGGCCGGCGGCGTGGTTCGCGCATATAGAGTCTAACTTTGCGTTGGCACACATAACTGCCGATGAGACTAAATATAACTATGTGGTCAGTCAAATGGATGCACGCCTCTCCAAGGAAATGGAAGACTTGATTATTAATCCTCCACCTAAGGGGGAGAGGTATTCATCCATTAAAGACCAAATGATTAACCGTTTTTCAATATCCGAATCGCAGAAGCTTAGGGAGCTACTCTCCGGGGCGGAGCTAGGAGACAGAAAGCCGTCCCAGTTCCTCAGACACCTCCGTTCCTTAGCTGGGAACTCTCTGAAGGAGGACTCAGTGCTTCGGGAGCTGTGGTTTCAGCGGCTGCCCCACAATGCTCAAGGTATATTAGCGGCCCAGAGCGACCTTAACCTGGACAAGGTTGCAGAGCTAGCCGACAAGATATTAGAGGTGAGTCCCATTCACAATACAGTAGCAGCAGTAGCCAACCCCGCTCCTGTTCCAGATTGGAACTTAATTAACAGCCGACTTACAGAGCTTTCATTACAAGTTTCCGCTTTAACAGCAGACAGAGCAAGAGACAGGGCTCGCTCTCAATCTAGATCTAGGTCTAGGTCAACCAAATCCAGGGACAGCAGCACAACTAGGCTATGCTGGTACCACCGCAATTACAAAGGCAAGGCAACCAGATGCACATCACCATGCAGCTGGTCGGTAAACCAGCCAGGCGGTCAGTAGAGGCGGCAACTGACCGTCTCTATAGTAATAGTAACCGCCTCTTTGTTACGGATAGAGACACAAAGTACACATTCCTCCTGGACACCGGCTCAGACTTGTGTTGTTTCCCTAGAAAGCTTATACCCAATAGGGGGCACACTTTATGTGCAGCCAATGGTTCCCACATCAAAACATATGGCTGCCGGAGGTTCAATTTAAATTTTGGCCTCCGGCGGGATTTTAGTTGGAACTTTATAATAGCTGAGGTGGAAACTCCTATAATAGGTGCAGACTTTTTAGCCTATTATAATTTACTGCCGGACTGTCGCAACAAAGTACTGCGGTGTGGGGTTACTGGCTTAACAACTAAAGCCACCATAGCAAATTGTGGACAGCTGAGTGTTAAAGCCATAGACATTGCTTGTAATAACACAATTCTTTCTGAATTTCCAGATATAACTCGGCCCCCTGGCATCACACGCGAGGTGAAGCACAACACCGTGCATCACATAAAAACAACCGACGGCCCGCCAGTGGTGGCGCGGCCGCGCCGCCTAGCGCCCGACAAGCTACGTGCTGCGCAGAAAGAGTTCGCTGAGATGGTGCGGGTCGGGACGGCGCGCCCGTCCAAGAGCCCTTGGTCGTCGCCGCTCCACCTCGCGCCCAAAAAGGATTCATCATGGAGACCCTGTGGTGACTACAGGGCGCTCAATGCCCGCACCGTGCCAGACCGGTACCCCGTGCGACATATAGGCGATTTCAGTCATAATCTGGCTGGTTGTACTATATTTAGCACTATCGACCTGGTCAAAGCCTACCAACAGATCCGAGTGGAGCCTGCAGACGTGTGCAAGACCGCGATAACAACACCATTCGGACTGTTCGAGTTTCCTTATATGGGCTTCGGACTCCGGAACGCTGGGCAGACATTCCAGCGGTTCATCGATGAAATAGTGAGAGGTATGGATTTTTGTTTTCCTTATATAGACGATATCCTAGTTTTCTCTAAGGATCCTGAGGAGCATGCTACCCACCTCCGCACATTGTTCAGGAGTTTGGCTGACTATGGTATGGTCGTCAATCCTGCTAAATGTGTACTCTGTGCCACAGAAGTTATTTTTCTCGGCTACCATGTCTCCAAAGATGGTCTCAAGCCTCCGGCTGACAAAATATCTGCTCTGCAAGGTTTTCCTCTTCCTAAAACTGCTCAAGGCCTGAGGAGGTTTCTAGGTATGATTAATTATTACCGACAGTTTTTACCTAATGCTGCAGAGACACAAGCCCCACTCATAGACTTCCTTACAGCTACAAAACTTAAAGGCGCCAAGCCGATGCCATGGACCCCTGAACTCGAGAATGCTTTTCACGCCTGCAAAGGCAGTTTATCAAAGGTTACCCAGCTAGCACATCCTGTACTCGGTGCCCCTTTAGCTCTGTTCACCGATGCCTCAGGAACGCAGATTGGTGCATGTCTAGAACAACAAACCGAGCAGGGATGGCAGCCATTAGCTTTCTTTAGTAAGAAACTTACAGCGAGTCAAGCCATTTGGCCCGCCTATTATAGAGAACTGCTCGCAGTATATGCTGCGGTCCAAAATTTCCGTCATATATTAGAGGCGCAACACGTCACAATATATACGGATCACAAACCATTACTCTATGCTTTTAAACAACGCAGGGAGAAGCTACCACCACCTCAGTTGAATCAACTCACATTTATATCACAGTTCACCACTGATATCAGACACGTGAAGGGTGAGGATAACGTGGTAGCGGACACCATGTCTCGAATCGAAACCATTTCCCTCTCAGAGGACTATAACAGCCTCGCACAAGCACAACAGGCAGACGATGAGCTGAAGACTGTCATAAATAATTCTTCTTTGAAACTAATACCCACTCTCATTCCAGGAACAAACGTCACGGTCCTGTGCGACATGACAACCGGCAAGCCGAGGCCATACCTGCCGCCGCAGCACCGCCGACCCGCGTTCGAGCGCCTGCACGGCCTGAGTCATCCCGGCACACGAGCTACCGCACGCCTTGTCGCCGACCGCTGCGTATGGCCCGGCGTCAACAAGGACTGCCGCACGTGGGCTCGTGAGTGCCTACCGTGCCAAAGGAGCAAGGTAACTCGTCACGTATCTTCCCCACTTGGAGATTTCATAGCTCCAACAGCCAGATTTAAACATGTGCATTTAGACATTATCGGCCCAATGCCAATGTCTAACGGGTTCACATATTGCCTCACAGCAATTGACCGATTCTCACGATGGCCCGAGGCGTGGCCCATGATGTCTATCACAGCTGAAGAGGTGGCAGGACGTTTCATAGAGGGTTGGATCGCCCGTTTTGGTGTGCCCACTACTGTCACTACAGACAGAGGTCGACAGTTCGAATCTGTCTTATTTAACCGACTTATGGACCTGGGCACATCCAAACGCATACGAACCACAAGCTATCATCCACAGGCTAATGGCCACGTGGAGCGTTTTCACCGCCAGTTGAAGGCGTCTATAATGTGCCACAATGAGAGCTGGCATAAAGCCCTACCTTTAGTGCTCTTAGGTATCCGATCAGCCCTGAAAGAAGACCTAAAGTGCTCAGCCGCAGAACTTGTGTACGGGGAACCGCTGCGTTTACCTGGAGAGTTCCTTTTACCCAGCTCTACTCCCCCGCACGACACCGATGACGTAGTGACACAACTACGGGCTTGGATGGCTGATTTACGTCCTATCCCGGCCTCCCGTCACGGACAGCCAAAGTCATTCATATTTAAAGACTCGGCAACTACATCACACGTTTTTCTACGCGACGATACAGTCCGCCGATCATTACAGCCACCCTACACGGGCCCCTATAAAATATTATCTCGTAGCCCCAAGACGATGACTATCGACATCGCTGGGCGACGTACTACAGTCAGTATTGATCGCGTTAAACCAGCTTACGTCACACCTAATCACGATTGTATCGCCCACAGGAACCATGCCGCACCGGTCCGACCAGCGCTGCCGCCGGCGCCTGTACCTGCACCTTCAACGCGGACGCCAACGCCTCCAACGCCCGCACCCGCACCCGCACCCTCAGTGCAGACACCAGCGCTCCTCGTTCCCAAGACCGCTAGAATAGTATCTAAAGACCTTCAAAAACCCGTTACCACTCGATCAGGTCGTAAAGTTAGATTTAAGGATATTCTAGATTTGTAATTAGTACTTAATTTTAACACATAAGTTAATAGTTTATTTTGCAACTTAATTTGTATAACCTTTTTTTCTCCCTGGGGGGGTGATGTGGCGACATAAAGCGCCACGCATTCTCCCAGGCAGAAACACTAGTCCATAGACTATTTGTTTAGTGGCCACACTGACCCGGCTTTTCTAGCGAAAGCCGGGTCTCTGATTGGTCGAGCTGGTGCGAGTCGCTCGTTCGTTACTTCAGAACATTGAATACAAGCAACGGCCTCTTTTGCCTAAGCGACTCGAACCGAGCGGACCACTCTCCATAGCTTTGTTTACTAATAGCGCAAAAAACATAACAATGACTATATTGTAAAAAGTCGTTACAAACATCTAGAAAGTTCAATCAAGGACGATGAAAGTAAACGGATGGATAAAGCCCTTACTTCGAATCGTAATCCGATGTTCAGTTCAAAAATGAACAAGAGATGGCGCTGCTTATAACAAAACAGCTTTTTATGCGGTTGTCGACCATTCCTTTTATATTTACAACGCCATCTAGACCAAATTTGCTGTAATAAGTGTTCACACGCATTTCTAAATGTTGACAATCACCGAAAAAAGTACCGTATTGTCATATGATGTGAATGGGAAAGACCAAAGCGTCAAACGAACAAAATATAATTTTATGGTTTGATAAAATTGACTGACGTCGAAATTACCGATCATAATTTTTCGCGCGCTAACGTTACTATCGCCACGTAAAACAATTGTCGTTAGGATACGGTTGCTAGGCCTGCAATTGGTTATCTTTGAGGAAGTCACTCTGCTTTCAGGTTGGTAGTTTGTGCTCTCAGGTTAGCCAACTGTTAATATCTATGATTGTAACCTAAATGACACATCGCACGCTTAGAATTAAAGTGACTCAATTCTTAATATGACATATTGCAAAATTGAATCTAAAATCTAAACCTATAAAGTTTAATTAAGATTTATCATGTATTTAGAATTGAGTCACTTTAATTCTAAGCGTGCGACATGACATGACATTTCAGGCTTGTTAAAATTCGCTGGCAAGTCTGAATAAAAACAATGTACTCTGTGGTCGCAATCTTACTGTCGGGCTTTCAGGCCACTGGTTTACATTCAGCGCCATCTACCTTGCTTGAGTGACAATATCTAGTTAGGCACATTAGAACCGCTGTTTTGTTATTATTATTTGACCCGCTGGCTACGACCTTGGCGCCATCTAGAAATTGCCTGAATTATAAGATAACTGCGGGAAACGATTTGAAGTAAGGGCTTTGTCGATCCGTTTACTTTCATCATCCTTGGTTCAATTAAATATCGACTCTATGTGCCTAGGTTACGAGTGCACTAATAGAGAAATGGCGGTCCAGTCCAGGTGCCTTTGTACTTGTACCATTGTCCGGTGCTCAGGTAAACGCCAGGGATGTATTGAAATTAAACAAAATGCAGTTTTTTATCTACGAACAATGTTTATCTTTTATGACGAACGATAATGAGTTAATGAGGTAACTAAACCGAACAATAGGACAATGAATTGGACTTAACCAAAAACGAACTACATTTCTTAGCGGTATTTAAGTTTTCCTCGTGCAGGTAACACGATTTTAAATCTGTGGCTCCAGTGAAAAGGGGTACATGTCGAAAAACCCAAGTTTACAGGAGACGCAAAAAACAGTTGACGCTCGAGATGATTCAAGCTTACGCTCATTACACTCGTGTATATACGTAAACTTATAAATGTGGTATGCCGTAGAGCTAAATTAATTACGCTCTTTCTTATGGGAATGTTATTTTTGCTCTAGATCTTTTTGTTTTCAAGATCATGTACTTGTATCCATGATAAAAGTATGAAAATAAGTGTAAAAAGGTTCAAGTGTTTATATATATCGTTATTCACAAATTTTTCGTAATTTTATAATATGAAACTACCGTGAAACTCAATCATAGTGAAATAAAAACGGATCACTCACGTATATAAGTCAAGTTTAGCCCGACATGTTTCGGACTAATTCGTAGTCCTTCCTCTGGGAGCGCACGACCCAGCGGCGGCGAGACGCACACCTAGAGGAAGGACCACGAATTAGTCCGAAACAGTCGGGCTAAACTCAACTTATATACGTGAGTGATCCGTTTTTATTTCAATATAATTTTATAATAAGTGAAAAAGGATACGCATCCGGAATGATTTTCATACTACATGTATAATATTAAATATATGAGACTATTTAGTAACTACTGTCGAAACGGCTGGTATCTTTTCATTTATTTAATTTGTGGGACTTATTTGCTGAAAAAACAGACATGTAACCTTTTCCACGAAAAAAAAAATGTGTTAGTTAGGTACAAGTAGATTTAATAATAATAGAAAATTCAAAAGGTACTTGAATCCAAGTTGAGTAAATAGAAAACGTGAGAAAGTATTTACATAATCTATTCATTTGACACTGAAAATACAATGTAAAACTTTCATGCAAACATAAAGAACGTTTTTTTAAAAAATACTTAAAATGCCTCATTTTAAATAGTTAAGCATCTATTCAAAAGACGTTATAAAAATGAACAATCTCATGAAAAGATAAAGCAATGTCTTTAAAATCAGAACTTCAAAATTCTCAACCACAACTATTTTTTTTTAACCCCTGACGCAAAAAGAGGGGTGTTATAAGATTGGATTTCTGCCGCCATGAGTATGAATGTTTTGTTTATTTAATAGTATGGCAATTTACAGAGTCACTTGTCTTATTAACTTATACTATAAACGAATAACTAAGCTCTTCACCCATTGCGCTGCGTTCGCATCAGGAGAGAACAGATTCAGGGTGCCTCCAGTGTATTACCTTTTTAGGGCAGTTATGGATGAGGTGGTGGACTGACTGACGAGAAGGTGCACCACAATCACATGCCGGTGAGCCTCGCCAGCCACTCTTGAAAATATTCGACACAGAGTCCGTGCTCAGTATTCAGCTGGCACCATTCTCGTCTAGGTACCGCGAAACCCCAGAGTTTTTGAGAGGGGTCATAAGTCTGATAGGGAAGTTTTAAGAGGGTTTGACCGCCATTCCTCCTTCCATCTCATTTTAAGGTCGAGGACTTACTTATTGTCATATCAGTTAATTCAAAATTGCCATTTGTTAAGCAACTAGAGGGCTTGCTGTCTAACGACGCGCTCAGTTTCACTTTGGCATCCGCTATCTTTTACTGTGAAATGCTACAAGATTGTGCGAGAAAAATATAGCAAACGGCAACGCGAAACCGAATGCGTTAGTTAGTGGTTTCTAACCTTTTTTCCACCTTTAGCCCCAGAAACTGTAAGAATTTTGCCGACAACCACTTTAAAGCGAGAACAGTGTGACTCCCTCTTACGCGTCACGTCCCCATATTGTTTGATGATATCTTGTTCATTACCCCTTAAAAAACACAGTTTTACCCCTTTGGGGTGATTATTCCCAGGTTCGGGACCACTGCGTTAGAGAATAAAGCCTCTGGCTTCAAAGTAGCATAATACACTTCTTCGAGAGAGTGGGCGGCAATATTGACATTATTTCTCTCTACAAGATTGATCATTAAATAGATTCGTTTCCCACTTACTCTTCTAAAAAGAAACTAATACTAATCAGTTTATTTTATCCCCCGATAGAAAAAGATGGGTGTTATAAGTTTGACAGTTATGTGTGTTTGTACGTCTGGTACCGTAGCCCTTACGAGTGAACCGATTTGGATGGAATTTATTTGAAAGCAGGTTCTTACCTAAGTTTTGTAAAAATCTGTTCAGCCGTTTTTGAGATATTGAACCTTGAAATTAAAATAACGGAGGTTTTTCAACTTTTCTAAGTTAGTTATAGATTATTAAGTAGGCTACTAGGTATAACCTCAGTGTCAACGGATACATCTTAATTAATACCCTTAAATTGAATAGATGTGGAATATTCTGTTTAAAAATAAAATTGGTGTAAAAGGATATAACTTAATAGCGTTCTCCTTGTACAAGTTAGCGCACACGATTGTGGCCCCTGCGCGGGAGCCGTGGCCCCCCACCTACCCGCTCATTCCCCCGTTACGTCCGAACGTTACGACTTGCATCCTTTTTCACGTCAACTGTTAAATTTGATTTGTGAATACAGTTGCAACTCGATTAAATCTCACTTTTTATTGTTTTTTTTTTGTGTAAAGAGACTCAAGTCAACATGTATCAATGTAAACTACACAATTTTGTTTTTGTTTTAGGGGTTCAAGTGTACTTAGATTTTTTTACACACATAGTATGAAAAATTTGCGCGTACAACTTAATTTGGATCATAAAACAAACAAAACTTTTGTTAATAAAAATACAACTTGACGCGAACCCTCTGATGACAATTTTTTTGCCGTAGTTGTATCCTTATCCACAAGGAAACTCCGTTGTTTTAAAAGATATCTTAGATCCGTTTACACCAATCGATGCGTTATTTTTTTCTGATCTTTTTTGTATATATAACTCAATTTGGCCAAAATCAGACTTGTACCCCTTTTCACTGGAGCCACAGAAATAGTGTCTTTGTTTTCTCCTCGCGATCTGATTTTTGTTTTAAACAGAGGGTTGTATTTTATTTAGGTTCGTACCTACCTACCTAGGTACCTATCGTGCCTAGTAGGTAATCACGTTTTAAGTTCAAAAATTTTAACTGTAGGCAAAACTAGGTAGAGCACGTATCATCCTACCATTTCTACCAAATGATAAAATTTTTATTTCTGGCAATAGTTTAGAAAGCAACACACGGCTTCTTGACCGGCATTTCTCTCTGACACATATAATTTCTGTAATGGAACTTAGTCACATAAACATAAGATTCACATATAATCGTCAAAAATGTCAAAATCGCCGTGCATATTCCAGGTTGGGTATAAGTTTCTTGGTACCGATTCTGTTATTTCAGGGTGGTATAGTATAAAAATATTTTCAATTCTCACCTGAATGGGGTTTGGCAAAGATCACACATAGCTGCATATTGATTCGAAAAATCACCACAAGTGGAATGTTTTCTCGTACCACTGACTTGTTGTAGTTGAAATGGTAAATTAACCTGTAACAGGTATCATTATTTAGGTAAATTACTAGCGCGTTTCATCGAATATTCTAGGCCTTGAGATTCAAGGCAAGATGATGTGCATGCTTGGGAAACTGCTTCTAACAGTCTCATATCATATACATAGAAAGTAAATGAGGTAGTCAAGGTGTCATAAATGTGTTTAAAAGGATAACATTATTGAGCACATATGAGTGCTTTTTAGCATAAGAACTGAATGTCAGTTACTGTACAAAATGAGAAAGAAGATATAGTGAGATAGTCCTGTTTTGTTTGTTACTCTTTAAAAAAACCTAAAACACAACCTAACAAGTCCTAATTAGCTCCATTACGAGTAGGTATGCACGGTGCACGGCTACGGACGTTTACTAGCCGATTAATTAAGCAAATAAACGTTATTATTCGTTGTGGCTTGGTTGTGGTTTAATTGCTTTCAATGTGTGTCAGAATTAACATTTTGCTGAAAAAGTTTATGTAATTATATTTTACACTACCTTGCAGATTATATCTTCTATGGCAACATTTGGATACAAATCGTCAAACGCGGCCACAAGCGCACGCATAACGTTTATAACGCCTTCAGATGCTTTCTCTTCCCCTGTTGATAACAAAGGATGTATTTATAATTAGACCACCTATCAGTATACAATACCATCAGTACCATGTAAGTATTATCATATGTTACTTAAAGTCAAGTTTTTACTACCTATTGTATTTCTGGTGTTAATATGTAGTAAGTACCTACTGAACAACCATTTTATTATTTAATTTATCCCCAGCCTACATAGGAATGTATAACCTGCTGGGCCCAACCTTCCTCTCATTATGAAATGGATTGGGCCTAAACTCCAGGACTTGCAAATAATCATATTTTTTTATAAGTCATTTAATTATACATAGTAAAATAATGATGTATTTAACTTTATAAACAAACACAAATATACAAAATTAAAAAAAACCTAAAAAAATTATTACTCTAAAAATGTTATACTAATTCTGTATTCACAAATAAAACATCAAAATATTATTAAATGTGACAATGACAGCTGTTAGTAGTAGCTAGTACATTTCATATAATTTAAACTCAGTTTTCCAAAACAATATCTAAACAAAAACATATTATGTAACTTAGCAATCATCACTTGTACAATGATGTCAGGTTGTCTGTAAACAAGTAAAAAAACACAATACAAGATGTTTACAAGGAAAAACTGCATTAGGTACTCAGTTTGGTGTCAATGTCAGTTACCTCTTTAGCATACAATAGCTGCAATTAGTCACTTACCGATGAGAATGGACACTGGCTTGTGTTCATGAATGAGGGTTATTGACAGATGATTGGCCTTTTTGCTTTCAATTGCTTCTATTTCCATCAAGTGAAATCCATTGTCCACCTGGTTGTAGAAAATGCAATTATTATACCCCAATTCTCATGAGTAGGTACATTTTATGCTTTGGTTATTATGCCAAAAATCTCATGTGATTTCTAATTTAAGTTGATAGTAACATTAGACAAAGATTTTATCTGTTTTTGCAGACAATGAGGGCTATCGCGAGGTAAAATCCCTCTAGGATCAATAGTTTCAAGCGAGGTCTATCTGTCATTCCAACAATGAGAAACAAGCTTGAAGTAGATTTTTTTTAATTGTGTTTGTATCCTGTTTTTTTAGTACAATAAAGTGTTTACTTACTTACAAGCTACTGGAATATGATTGATGGAAATTGACAGATGGACCTCACTTGACACTACAGTTCCTATTGGATTTTTCATTTGCGATAGCCTACATTCTAATGTATTGGTCAGATTTGGTACAGTAACTTATTCCAATATTTTCTATGCAGCTCTACAGCTGTTTCATGGCTACCTATGAAACAGCTAAACAATAAAAATATAAAAATACAAGACCAAAAGCAACAAAGTACAAATACTCTAATAAAGTAAACCTCTTACCCTTGTTGGAACTTTGGCAGTTGTTATAAAGACTCTATAAGATGTCACAACCTGTAAATATATGAGTAATAAATCACTTCATAAAAATACTTGATAAGCAAATGAAATAAGGAATTAAAATGTACAAACATTTTCCATATTTTGCTTATAGACTCCACTCTAGGTATTGAATTTTCTCTGTACAAATAATAGGAACAGGTTTTGATGTTTTAATAATTTTCTGACGTACATAGACCAGGTATCTTAGTTGAATACTTAATTAATTTACCAGTAATTTGAAAAGATGAAAGCACAGGTATGATGAAAATTAGGCATGTTGTAGGTATGAGATGGAAATAAGCTTATTATACTTAGCTATTCTGTTGTAGATATTGCTGCTAACAATAGCCAAATGCCTGTGGGTGTGTCCACAGGACCAAACACATGCACAGCTTTGCAATACACATGACACACCTAAAGTGACTCACACTTGTTTAAGGGTTTATTATCAGTACAGTTTAAGTTTTATCAGATTGTGTTTTGGTTTTTAAGAATTGTTTACTGATAACATAACATTATCAATTTCGGAAAAAGTTATTTGAAGCTTTGGTACTTTTGTTTCAAAACAATTTGTTAAAAATAGCAGTAATGTTGAACCTACAGTTCAACTCACACTTTGTTGTTTTTATTTTAATATTTACATTTTCTGGCCTATGTTGCTTGAGTATATGTATTATTTTATGATATAGGTATATTGCTTACCAGTACTTTGTTATCCACTTTGTCACCTCTAGATTCCATGCGAATGAGGGATTTGTAAAGTATTTTAACATTTTTCCCCAAAACATTACTGATGCTGTCTGCAAAGAAGAAAGAATTATGAAGTCCTTCTGTAGAAATAAATTTGTACCTAACCTCATGGTAGCTTCAAGATGAAATAATATAACATTATTACATAATTTATACAATCGAAATAACGTTTTTAATACTTACCACTCAATTCGGTAGATATTTGAGATTTTGTTGACATTTTTTTTATTTTCTTTAATGTCATTACATCAATAAAATGTAATTAGTTCCAATACACAGAGCATCCATACTTATCACAGTACTTTTATAAAAACTAAAGAATTACGTTTGTTATTTACATATACATACAAAAGAAATCGAAAGGCATTTCGTTAAAGTATTAGGAAATCTGACTTTACACCCAAAATCACTAAACACAACACACACACCTCAGCAGCTCAATACGTACGCACACAGATTAAACGTAAAAATCAAATGCATGGCACAGACAAGATTCTACGGAGTCAAAGGGAGTCAAGTTGTTTCTGTCATAAAGTAAAGCTTGTCGAACACTTGCAACTCCGTTGCAAAAAGTTGCTTGGCGGGAAATCAAGATAGTGTATTATACAACAAATTAACGTAATAATGCCCAGCAAATGAAAAAAAAAACAAGTAAAAACGCGTATTCCCCGTGTTTGTTACGCTCTGTACCCACCAGCCGCTGCTTGCCGTAAAGTATACTATCGCTTTGTGGAAAACGGAAGGCATGAGCAGCCAGTGCGGCAAACTCCAACACACAAGAAAACAGGAGGCAAAGAGTAAAAAAATCAGGAGTTACCAAAAAAAGTCAGTAGACAACCAAAATAATACGTTCATGTTCAAAAATAAAATTATGTGAAGCAAAACAATAAATATCCAGCCTTCATAAAAACGAATTTGAGAAAAATCTGTGGGAAATTTAAAAAAAAATACCGACTTCACATCACAAATTGCCACAATTCTGACTGACTAACAGGGGAATTTGGCGGGAAACCGATGAGAGTGGATCGTGTCGTTAATTGAATTTTAGTTTCTGTGCTTAATGTTGTTTGGTGGATAATAAAGATAGTGTGTTATACAACAAATTGACGTGAAAGTGCCTAGCAAATGAAGAATTCAAGTGAAAACGCGTATTCCCTCTGTGACCCCCAAATATCCGCCGACTACTGCTCGCCGTAGCTCGTCGTAAAGTACACTATCGCTTTACGGAAGGCATGAGCAGTTGACAGGACGTGACTAGGACAGACTGACACAACTCTAACGATGACAGGACTTTAATATACAGAAATTTACAAAACACATCAGACGTGGCTGTATGGACTCAGTTCCTTTGCCTATCCCTTATGGGATGAATTAAAAAAAAAAACTTTAATTGGCTAAAGGGTATGTACAACAATAAATAATCAGTTTAATTACATAGTTAATAACAGATGGCCGGGATGGCACTACGTTTTTACAGATGCCTCCAAGCATACGACATCTAGTTGTGTTGGGGTCGGTGTTTATCATTCCCAATATCAAATCGTTCAGAAAATCAAGCTACCCCCTGAATCTTCTGTATTCACTGGGGAAGTTTTTGGAATTTTAAAAGCAATAGAATATGCGATTTTAGCCAAACTTCGTAAAGTTGTAATCTTTTCGGATTCTCTCAGCTCATTGCAAGCTATTTCACGTTTCCCTTTTCAATCACATAAACAGGCTCAGTTAGTATTCAATATTAGGGAACGTATTCTAAGTTGCTCAATGAGGGGTTGTAACATTGTTATGTCATGGATTCCGAGTCACGTGGGGATTGCTGGTAATGAGAGAGCTGACAGCTTAGCTAATGAAGCAGTCCATATTGGAGATACCTTTCCATATATTAATTATTGTCACGATTTGATCAATTTGCCCAGGGAGCACTTGTATGAAACATGGAATCAACTGTGGAATAGTTGCAGTAAAGGAAAATATTATCGTCAGGTCCAGAAGTTAATTCCATGTAAAGCATGGTTCAGCAAAATGTCTTTTTCCAAAAAGAGTACATCGATCTTGTGTAGATTACGCTTGGGTCACGTGTGCTCTCCAGCGTTTCTGTTCAAGTTCAAGATTGTCGCAGATCCACTTTGTTCTTGCGGCGAGTATGGGGATGTGAATCATATTTTTTTCTCCTGTCGACTCTACGATCGGTCTGATTTCGTTTCCCAACTCCTATCTATCTGCATTCCTTTCCCCACATCTATCACTTGTTTACTGTATTATAATAATCACGATGTATATAATGTATTAGCTTCATATTTAGAACATAATAATATAAAATTATAATAAAAAAAAAAAATGACTAATTGTTATTCACTTTTATTTTTATCTGTAAATATTTGTATTATTTATTTTGTTTAACTAATCCTATCCTTACTTTCCAAATTACGAATTTTATACTTTTAACCTGAATTAGTTTCCCTAACTTTGTCATTGGCTAATCTCTGTATGGCCACAAAAAAAAAAAAAAAAAAAACAATAAATAAAAAAAAAATACATTAACCTAATAAGTAATGCGAACAATACAGTATCGTCCATTTTAAGGTGTTTTTCCTGCTTAATGTTTAAACAGTTTTTATGACATTAGTGCGACTTGCTGGTTACAAATGAACAAAAACTACGAACGCTGCACTCATTGCAATCGTCGCAAGTGGCTTACGACGGGATGCCTTCGTAAATGGTTAAAACCAATGGAATGCAAACATTTACAACGAACCATCGATAATAAAAGAGATTATAATCATGCCGAAATAGTTCACTGTGTGTTTCTACCTGAAAGGAAACCTCCAATGAATCAAAGTAAGTTCGTAAAATTTTGGAAAAACAAACTGTTTATTTCTGGCAGTGTCCGGTCTTTGCAAAGATATTTTGGCAATAAAAATAATGGAGATCACATTTGCAATTTGACTACCAAGAGCAGATGTAGTGATCCCTCTACATCATTGGAAAAACGAACTGTGGTTATCACTGAGGGTGGAGATAAGAATGTCACTGAACATAATAAGCAAGTTATGAAATGTCAACATTCGGATGGTCTCCACTCGGTTCTGAGAGGTCACCACCAACATGAATCTCTGGAAACCTGTGCCATATACTGTCAGCTCTCAAAGTAAGTATGCTATATATATAATGCTAATCTATGTGTATGTTGTTTTATTTATGCGGTGAATAAGACTAATGCATGTATTTCTGTTATTATAGACATGGCTGGTATTGGGGAGGGATATCAGCCAGTGAGGCTGACGAACTGTTGGCAGGCCAACATGACAATGTGTTCCTTGTGCGAGACTCTTATGACTCCCGGCACATCCTTTGCGTCTCTTTTCGCTGCGTGGGACGAACTCTACATGCCAGACTCCGGCATGCAAATGGACTATTTTCATTGAACAATGAAACTTTTGTTCCTGCAAATAGGATATCTGAACACTGTTCTGCTGTAAATGTGAAAGCTAATCTCTTCGAAATGCCAGTCAAATTAGCTAGACCATTAAACAGGTGACTTAAATTGTACTTTTATTTAGAGTTCCATGGTTCCATTTTTTTTATGTATCCTATTGTGGGGCGTCATTTAAAAATGCTAAGGGCATGTGGAGATATTTTTTTATTTAGGGATCCACCTGCAAAATATGTTAAAGTTGTTGGGAGTCAAGTGTACCTGCCCCCCTCCCACCAGCTAACTGTTTTATATATAAATGTAAAAAAAAGCAGGGCAGCAGAGCATGTAGAGAATTGAAAACTATCACAGCTAAAAAGGCTTTACTAGTTAAATATTTCATATTTTCCATTGTTTCAGATTTGCAAGACTGGATTCCCTACAAATGATCTGCAGATTTGTTATTCGGCAAACCGTCTCTGCTGAAATATGGAATAAATTACCCCTGCCCCCAAACTTGATATCTTATGTGTCTACTGGCAGTGATTACATTGTTCCCTCATAGCTTATGCAATTCTAATGTGCCTTGATACATTCAGTGTATGATGGGCAGCAGCTAAACTGACTCTTTTTGCACTTTGTCACATTGTAAGGTTTATGAATAGTCAGATATGAGTGTATGTTTGTATTTGTACCAATATTGTAAGCCTTCTCATATTGAACTATATCAAAATGTAAAAAGTATTCATATATTTTTATACAAAACTTATTATATTTTAATATAAATAATCTGTGTACTGTTATGACTTGTTTTACATGTAAATTAATGGATGATGAAATCATATGAGAAAATTAAACAAAAAAATTGAGGAACCATGTTTACTCAACTAAAACTAATTAACAATACTGCCAGTTACAAAAATATTAAGTAACTATTATCTGTTAAAAATCATGGTAATGTTTTAATATTCTGTTGTTTATTATTATATTCTTCAAATTACTTCAGTGGATTCATTCCCAATACATTTTTAGCCTGTAAAAAAGTAAAAATTAGCAAAATCATATTTGAACAATTGCATGTACCCACATGTCTATGGACAGTGGTGATCGCTTACCATCAGGTGACCCACTTACTTGTTTTCCTTCCTTGTCATATAAAAAAACTACTACTCTATTATTGGCTTGGTACTTAAATTTCAATCAATTGACATCCAATGCCAGTGGCACCCTTCTTGCCTTGATAAAAACGAAAGTGCCTAGAATTACGTTATTTAGCATAGGAAAGGAAGAGGAAAAGTCATAAAATACCAAGCAAGAGATTATAGAAAATTATCTCACAGTCACAAAAGCAGCACTTAGAGTTTGTGGGGTTGCTGAGACAGGATTCAAGCTGAGGGCGGCACGGAGTAACTCGGTATCTCTGATACGTGCTGTGATGAAACTCCTCGTCGCATTGTTGCTTGGACTGCTATCAGTTAAGTAGAATAACTCTGAAGCTTTGTAGATACCGGCCAAACCCACGCGCCGAATGTACCAATTGAACTGAAACGGTTTTTTAAGCATGTCAGAATTGAGTTCAACAGATTAGACATTGTGTATGTAGTCTTCAGCATGGTTCTTGAGTGCTGACCTGGAAACGTTATATCTTTTTGGTGAGGGGGGGTTAGGGAGAGAGATCGCGCGTACTTTTTGTTTTTGCAAAGTGCACATCAATTTGTACTTACATCCACACTCCGATCACCAGACTGGTAGCATATGTCATCTACTAAGGACAGCAGTGTTGCTAAGCAATTAGGAACATTGTTGGGAAGAGCTTGAATAGCCATTGCCTTAGGCCATGTGCTCCTAAAAAGACAAATAGATATTTGCTGTATGAACAAAATGCAAGATGTTTAAATTTCTGGGTAGAATGATAAAAACTTACTTGTATGGTTCAATCATTATAAGTCTTGACATGATGGCATTTTCAATAAATTTTGTGGGGACTTTGGTTTCGGTCAGCTGTTCTTTGGGCCACTGAAAAGAAAGGATTTGTTAAAAACAAAATCTCTACTTTATTTTTGAAACCCTGGTGATAATCAACTTACACTTTTCATTTGCTCAACCAGGTCTTCATTGCATTTAACATTGAAGTAGTGAACTAGGTCTCCTCCCCCATTAGGAAAGAGTCCATGGGTAATTCCAGGATACCCAGCAGCCTCGGCTCCTGCACTTAACGATTCCACAGACCATCCACTCTTGGTAACAAATTCTAATGCTCTCTGCAATATGCGATTCTTAACATTTTCCTCATACTGATTCTCTTCATGTTCAGTGTTTGTCAATGTGGTAGGAGACTTAATATCATTATCAGTATTCAGTTGACTATAGCTTCTCATTTGTCTTTGGATGTTTTGTGTATGTACAGAGGCAAGCGGAAATATAAACCTACGACCATTCCTTATAGCTGTTAACAAAATTAAATGATTAGTAATAAAAAAAATTAAAACTAGGTACATATATTGAGCAGCTGTCTTACACCATTCATCATCAGGTTTTTTTATATTGCACTGCTGGGTACTGGCATCTTCTCAGAATGAGAGGGCTTGGGCTATAGTTCCCATGCGGGCCCAGTGCGGGTTGGGAACTTCACACACGCCATTGAAATGCTTCGTAAGAGTGCAGGTTTCCTCACGACGTTTCCCTTACAAATGCAATTTCGCACATATACCTATTCCAAAAAACTCATGAGATGCATGCCAGGGCTCAAACCCACAACCCTCTCATTAAGAGACCATAGGTCAAACCACTAGGCTATCATGGCTTAATCACCATTGACACATTTTTATTTCAGATATTTTATTTTAATAAATGCATTTTGTTAAACACCATTAATCAGAAAGTATAAAGAAAAGCCACTGTTCACAGTTATGATTTTATTACAATTTATTACAAGATATACTTTAATTTAACATTTCATGTTAATTTTATATTAGTTAGTTACATCCATACATTCTGATAAGCGGGCTACAAGCCCTTCCATCAAGTAAAATGCATTTAATGCTGACTTTATTATCTCTTTTTTATTTTTAGGTGGAATAGTGTCCAACATATTCCCACCCACATACACAGACATATTCACACCTTCAACTATGTCTTTACCCTCTTCTATATCTTTCAATTTCACTTCATAATGTGCTTTGGACATATTCAAAGCTGTTCTTAATGTGGTTAAGTACTCAGATTCAACATATGAGAAATAGTTTCTTATCCCACTTTTATTATCTGTGTCTCTTATAGCTAAGTATCTGAGGAAGTTTAATGCAGAGATAATTTGATCAGTCAACTCCATTAAATCAGATTCAGCTCCATGTGGCAGATGACAGATTGTCTTAATCAAACTAAACAACTGAGCACCAGTGAAACAGGCTGGCAATTCAGGGTCCTTAAATGCTTCATCTACTGAACTTTTTAACAATGTTATACCATAGCCAATCATCCCTGAATGATTAGCAGTACCAATGAGATATTTTAAAAGCATGCATCTTCCACTGTACTCAAAGCTGGAGATGTGATGAGAGATTGCATTGACTGCATTCTTACGCAAACTGTCATATGTGGAGAATATGGCTATATTCATTAATGCTTTACACAAATTAAAGTGAACTGATGCTGACAATAACGTTTGAGAAGTGTATTTTGGTAAATGACTTAAAAGAGCTTCACATAGATTCAGTCCTTTAGATAGAGGGCCATATTCTGGGCAAACTAGTAAGTGTAATACACAAAGCATTCCAGTGTGTACAATATACTCCTTAGAGTACACTTGTGGTATTGCTATATGTGGCAATTTAAATTGTGAGGACAAGACAACATAGTATAACCCTGAAAGTGTGAGCATATTAATTTTTTCTTTATGCTCATAAGGAGGTTTTTCTTCATCATAAGTAGTCTCTATAGTTTGGGATTTTTGGTTGTCTTTATTACATTTTTCCACATACTCAAGAAATTTCAATACATTTTGCTCTAAAGAGCATATATCTTGGATAATAGTGTTACAGCATTGCCTAGCTTCACTCTGTTCATTATTTTCAATATCCAGGTCAATGTAAATTAAAGGTTTGCCAAGAAGGCTAATCAGAAATGAAACTATTATCTGTTTGGTTCTAACACTGGAGTCAGGTCCTTTCAACTCCTCAACAAATGGTTGGTAAAAAGATGTCACCAAGGAGTATACTCTTATAATCCTTCTAATATTGGCATCACACTCAGCTAGCAAGCGTTCTTTGCCCTCTAATTGGAGTTCATGAATGGGAATATTTCCAATGTAAGTGCTAATGGAGTTTAAGCTCCATTCCAGCGACCTTCCTCTCTTAACTGTCAATTTCTTCAATAGCTGTTGCAATGGTGTCAGGACTATAGCAAACTGAGCATCATTCTTTGCTACTTCAACTTGCTCAATAAATTCCAAGAGGGCTTCCTCGGGTATTGCTATCTGCACAATGATGGATAGCAACTCTTCGCAAGTACTATAAAGAGAAGGCTTGATCACAGTGGTCTCATCATGAATCTTGCCTACTGTCAATGATATCATATCCCAGCAATCATCCTTGAAACTGTTTGAGTATTTTTCATCATTATGAACACTGAGAACTTCTTTATATTTTCCTGAATCTAATAAATTGGACACTAAGTCCACAACATCTACTTTATCAGTATCGCCCATGATGCGGTCGGTGGAAGTTCTACAAGGGAAGTACTATTCAACCAATAGTGTGCAACGAATTCTGAAACGAGGCAAATTGTATTCTAGAAGAAACAATACTGTTTACGCGGTCTGACAGAAGTCGCGGGTCATTTAAGGAATAACTGTTGATACTTACAACGAAAAATGTACGGTAACTTGCTCATTCTGGCGTATTGTACTACTTATGGAATTTATGCTGCAACTTGTTTCTCCCAGACAGACTTATAATAAACTTGCAGTACGTATCCAACACTACTATATTTGTACAGCAATAAAAGTCAGACTGTTTCAAGAAAATCTTAAATCCACATTGCGTTCTAATCTTATAATCGAAACCGACCGAATAAAAAATTCCTAATACGTTC
Source organism: Clepsis dumicolana (assembly GCA_963691665.1). Taxonomy (NCBI): domain Eukaryota; kingdom Metazoa; phylum Arthropoda; class Insecta; order Lepidoptera; family Tortricidae; genus Clepsis; species Clepsis dumicolana. The sequence goes on along the minus strand of OY829517.1, from coordinate 8,822,154 downwards.
CGTTTTGATCACATCAACAAGCAAAGAACCAGATTATATTCTCTTTGCAAGGAACTTCCCGAACTTCCTTGTGTTTCAGTTCCTCTGAAACAAATGATAAGTGCGTAAAAGGGAACAAAATTCATTTTACTGTTCGAGGACGGTTGGTTGGTCGAATGGTTAAAACCGCTAAAAAATTTTGACTTGACTTGACGACTGACAGACGGCTGGCTGACCGAAAATAAATGACAGATTAAGACAGACATGACCACAGAGTACCTTTTTATAACTGAGATAGAGATGTCACTTCAACGTTTCGCACACAGCGACATCTGGTGCTTTGTGACGGCAAAATATGCGATGACGTCATTGACGTCTAGTTTCCTAAATGTTAAAATAATTTACTTTGAGCAATTGCTATTACACCATGTTCTATTATATATATTAGAACATGGTGTAACAGAAATTGCCCAATTTCCCGTTTTGATGAATTTGATAATTATTCAGTGCTTTATTTTTTACACATTTTCTTTTTATCAGGCATTCCAACTCCAACTTAGACACCCGGTGAATGTGAAAAACCACAGATTAGAGAGATAATCGCGGCCATTATTCATTCGTTCCGTTCCACTTATAACTTCACTGTACGTTGTTTTTAGTAAATAAAAAAATCAAAATAAATATCAAAACCTCCTGAAATACTAAAAATCTAAGTTTTCGTCCCATTTTATTAGGGTTTACTTGCAGATATGATACGTTAACTCAACCAGTGTCCATAGAATATTCCATATAATAATTTAGCGTAAGAAAAACTGATGCGTGTAATGATATTTTAGATAAGACATTACTATAATTAAAAAAGGTCGATGTTACCAGTGCTCACAAAATAATCAATTAGCATAAACGCATTTTTATACAAGGAAAGATAAATGAAAGCATTTATTAAGCGAAAATAAAATATTTATTCCAAAATTTAAAAATCCAATATAAACTATATTGATATTAGCACCACCTATCGACGTGTGACAACAACTTCATGTCTATAACCCAACCAAATATAATATTACTTAAGTATATACTATACAATGTAACTTGAGTGACTACTGAAATTAGCTGGACAACGAAGTGTACATTTTGTTCTAAGTTATACCACCGTGGACATGACATGACTGTAAGAGTACTTGTACATAGTCTCTCTAATCTGTGTAAGAGTTGTAATTGATTACTTGGGTCTCGGGTAGCTTGCAGAACTTTTAGTTTAAAATTGTAATTTCATGCTTTTTTTGTAGATTTTTAATTCGTTACAAAACATGGCAGCCAAGCAGAAAAACATTTTTACACGAAGTAAACCTTTGATGAATATTTACAGTGGAGTGGATCACGAAGGAAAAGAGGTAAGGAAATTAGAAGTGGGAGGCTCAAATTTAAGAAGATGAAAAAGTACAATGTTTAATTACGTATTGTCAATTTTAGGTGGAAGTTCGCGAAGATGCGGAGCAGTTAGTGAAGTGGCACGAGATATCGGATGCGCTGGTCGCTGCGGGCTATTACCGCGCTCAACTGCAGGGGCTCTCTGCTTTCGATAAAATCGTCGGCGGACTATCCTGGTGTATAGAGTTGTGTGACATCGATGTAGATGTTAGCTTACTCTTTGAGGAGAACCTCACTATTGGGAAAAAAATGTAAGAAAATCCTTAACTACTTTATGGCAACAGTTCAAAACTCAAACTCTTTATTGCATATCTTTATGTTTGTATGGGATCTTAAATACAGCTAAGGCTTCACCAATTACCCTGTTAGGGCCCAGCGATTGCAACAAAGTTAATTGTCACAAGTTTTTGAAATTGTTATTATTGGTTTAACTGATGTTAAACTCAAGCAGAAACATTACTTTTAAATAGGACTACACAAATACTCCACAGAGCAAACATAATAACCCATGTTTTTCTCTCTATAGTGCACTAACAGAGAAAATAGTCAAAGTCCTGCCTTCAATGAAATGCCCATTTATAATAGAACCACATCAAATTCAAGGGCTGGACTTTATCAACATATTCCCCCTGGTACAATGGCTCATCAAATACTCCAGTGAATTCCGAGAGGCTAAGGAGGATGAGCTCCGCAACTTTGCTGTGATGCAATATGACAAAGATCATATCTTTGAATCTGATCGACCACATTTTGAGCAAAAAGAGAGGCTGTTAAAGAATTTATATGTTTTACAGGTAAGACAATATTAAACTTTAGTAACCTGCAAGTTCTTTTACTTTTAGTAAAATTTATTCATTCCTTATTTTTTTGCCATCAGATTTCACTATTAGCTTAATAAGTATTACTATTGAATGTACTATGTATAGGTACTATTATTGAATGTCTAACCATATCTACTGTTTTTTTATGTTTTCAATCCTAGTGTGTAAGTACAGCAGCAAAGTTTTCTTTATCATTTCAGAATTTATACAAACCATGCAGGGTGCGTAAAAGGATAGGTGGTTTGCCAGGGAATGAGCTAGAGCAAGTGAATGCAACCTTGTCAGAATTCGACCAGAGAATGCTCCTCCACATCACCACACAGCATGATGAGAACAAAAAAGATGAGGGGCTTGACTTCCTGGTATGTTGATAAAAGCTGCTGGCCTTACTGTGCTGCACACAAGAACAACACAAATCACTTCCACCAGTTAATAAAATATAGTCCACTAAGCAAAGCTTGTACTTTGGATGAGTACCTACTGATCAACAAATACTTAATATTTATGGATGAGTAGTTATTTTTATCTGTGATATCGAACCGTTTTTATCACTATAGCCATATCTTTTACTATGGATGCTTGAGGCTGTTGAAATATCAGATGTTAAAGTATAAGTTTGTGTGAAAGTAGGTTTTAAGCTCTGTCATAAAATTCATGTTCAACACTGCATAGTGCATGTTTTAATGCAATTAGTCTTTATGCTATGTTACAGTATGATTATGAAAAAACTTTAGCAGATCCATCTGGAATTACCACAGAGGTTAGTATGTCATGTCTGCTTAACTCTACTATTGTGCCTTTCTATTCTAATATCCGCACTGAGCCCGCATGGGATCTATAGCCCAAGCCCTCTCATTCTGAGAGGAGGCCTGTGCCCAGGAGTGGGACGTGGAAAAGGCTGGTGATTATGATGATGATGATGATTGTAATATAACTTTTTACAACAAAGGTATGGGTTTTAAATAATAAAAGTTAATTACATATTCTTGAATTTTAGACTGAGAAATATAAAAATGAAGACATCAAATTAGATGCAGCTGATACCAAAATTCACTATGCAGTTCTACATTCCGAGCTCACAGGGGAGCTTCCTAAGGAACTTGAAGAAAGTGAGAAAATAAAATATTCTGAAGAAGTAGACAAGCTCACCAGGACAGTAGACGTCATGGAGAAAGATGTGGAGGAAACAAAGAAGGCTCACGAAAGTAGAATGAAAAATGCTAAACAGCAATATACTAGTATTTTAAATAAGTTGCAGAAAATTACTTACAAGATGATGAATTCAGATGATAGCAGGTAAGCTTAGAACATTAATTAGTAATATAGAATAACAGATTTTATACAAAACAAAAATGAATGATGAAACAATGGATGATGTAATATTTGAACACCTATAAAATTTGCATTATTTTTCTGTAATGTTTGTATATCTTTTCACATTTCTATTTTAGTGACAAAAACGTGAAGAAGTTTTACAAGACATTAAAGGAACTGGCACGAGAAAGGAATGAGCTCCTTCAAATAATTCAACACAGGGAGAAAGAACACAAGAAGTTACAAGAGGAATTAAGGTATGAGTTTGCTGCTTAATACTACATAATATATACTGAACTACATTATATCATCAAATGTTTGAATACTTTGAATGTGTGTATGTAATTTCTTTACCTTTAGCGCTGCACAAGATCCTACTGTCAAGGTAGAGGAACAACCCCTCACCCCGGAAGAATTAAAAGAGTTCCAACAGAGAGAGGAAAAGATAAAAGATTTCATCAGCAGTATGCGATTGGAACTCGCCAAGTTAAACCGCGACGTTTTGAGATACACTGTGGCCATTGATGAAGTGCCTGGCACTGCTGAACTACTGCAGTATGAGAAACGGTTCATTGAACTGTACAATCAAGGTAATATTTTTCTAGAGCCTACCTACATAAAAATAATCGAATTGGTTTTTACGGAATTCAGAGCATAAGTATACTAATTCAAGTATCAAGTCCAATTAATTGAGTTTTTTTTTGGCCTGTCTTCATAATATTTTAGGTTCAAAGACTTTATTACTTAAAAATAACAATGTTCACTTTCAATGAGCTTAAATTAAGACCATTTCTTAAATAATATTTTCTAGTTTGTGTTTGTTCCGAGTAATTTGAAAAAAAAAAAAAAAAACATTTGTTTTCGTTACAGTTTATTGTGATTATTATTATTACTAAAGTTTAATGTTTTATTTCTAGTTGCGTCGAAACACAAAGAAACAAAACAGTATTACATTTTCTACAATACGCTTTTTGAAGTGAAACTTTATACCTCAAAGGAACTAAGTTTATTAAATTCGATTTTGGATAATTACGAAGAGTAAGTATTATTTCCTGATATTCTACAAATTTTATTAGGTACATCCTCTGGGATATGCATGAAAGAATATTGAAGGAAAACTGGCCTTATATTACGAAGTGCAAAATTCGAACTTCGTGTCGTGCCGTCCCTCACGCTCACGCTTATATTATTTAATACGAGAGTGAGTGGGACAATACGATACGAACTTCGAATTTCGTAGTAGTCCCCCTGGGCCGTGTTTTATAAAGCTACAATTTACAAGCGGAAGTCTCTTTCTAACAAAAGGTGATAGAACGAGACTTCCGCTTGTAAGTTGTAACTTGTAGGTTTATAAAACACGGTCCTGGAGAGAGTTTGGTGCTCCTCGCTATCGCATTCGCCATCTCTTTCGTCAAACGGTACGTGATGGTGAAGTGTGCTAGCAAGTGAGCGCGTGCTAGACAATAAAGGCTCAGGTTTTAGTCTCCAATGGCCCACGACAAATTTAAGTTGTTTAAGATTAAAAACTTGATGTCAATAAAAACTTTTTATTAACGACATCAAGTCGTTAATATGTAAAAAGTTTTAAATTCACTTTGATTTTTGCCCTAAAATTAGGGCTCTGGGCTTCAGGAAGGTAGTGGTTTTCTGTTATTGTCCTATTTCTCTGCCTGCCCTTGCTTGGAAACAAGTTTGTACAATTTTCAAATCTTGTCTTTGATAAAACTCGCTCGCAATTTACAAAGCTTAGATAATGATTAGGTATTTTCCCATGCAGTTTCCTGTCTACATTCTATATAATTTACACTGCTCAGTTTCGTGAGAGACAAATCTTAAACTTTATTACATTTTTACAGAGCAATGTCTTCAGCCAGAAAAAGAGACGAGTTCATGTCTCAATTTGAGTCGATAGTTGAATGGGTAAATCAGACTGTTAAAAAGGTTGAATCGAAGTTTAAGAATGAAAAAGATCAAAAAGTCGCCCTTCACGCGGAGTATTCACGCCTTATGGACGTACAGAGGCAATACGCGGCGACGCTCAAGAAACTCGCCGAAGAAAGACAGAAACTAGGCAAGGGGAGGCACAGCTGACCTGTTGATAGTTCTAGAGGGGTGTTTGTAAAACAAGTGCAATGATTTTATTTTAAAGTTGTATTGAGTATGAATGAACAGAATTCCAGTGGATATAGATAATAGTCTGATGGATGTGCAATGTTGCCATATTGATCATAATTTTAGGTGATTTTGAACGTCAAAAGGCAGTCTAATAGAAAAATTATTATAAGGCTACAAATTAAGTGATCCAAATATGCAAGTAAAATAAGAACGTCTCTAAGACCATTTTATACTTTTGATACTTTTGTATTATTTTCATTCCATTTTTACAGGCTGAAATAGCACTGATGTTATTGAGTTATAGTATCGTTGCGACTGACATATTTATGTTGTTCTATTATATTTGTTTTGTGAGGGCTGACAGTAATATTACACTATTTATGAGATTCAATATTTTTATTGCCGTATATTTTAGATATAAAATACAATTAATAATTAAGTAACTTTGCACGTTTGACGCCGGCACTAAATTGTCTTCGCTATTCGTGTTCTGGTAGTAGCTACGCATATAACCGAATCCCGAAGACGAATAGCGAAAGTGTAGTGCGGAATTAGTGTCTCGGTCTGACCGGAGCGCGCCTTTTTATTGGCAATTGCTTATCAAAGCGTTACCACATTGCCATGCGAGTGACCTTTGTGGCTGCTGTGGCTGTGGCTGTGGCCGTGGCCGTGGCCGTGGCCGCCGGTGGACTTCTTGTACATGGTGAAGGACACGAGTTCTCTGTTGGCGTTCGTCATCGCCATGGCGTGGGACACCACATCGTAGCCGAGTATGGCGTGGAGGCGGTTGACCACGACCAGCGTAAGTCCCTTCTGTGAGACGCGAACCGTTCGCTCCTGGTCGGAGGAAGTCGCCACTGACATATTGTTGAAGGAAGAATTCAGCTCCTGGAATTTTAAATGGTCTTTTAAAATGTTTCTGACAGCAGCGTTACTTAGTAATCGCAGGTAATCGTTTTAAGAATGAATCGAAATAGTTTTCAGCTGTTTTCAAAACCAATCTGGTTCGATATTGTAAGAACCGCGGGTAATCTATTGTTGTAAACGAGGTCTACCCGTTAATTTAGCAATAATGTTTTTATTTCATTTCCTCTGTAAATGATGCAACTTCTTCGTTGTTTACATTTTTTTAACAGTGCCGCTGTCAGTAATTCTTAAAACAAACATACCCTGACCAACGTCGCCCGTTCGTCGCTCTTCAGCCCGTAGACAGTCGCACCCTCATCCTTAGAGAGGTGGGGTGCGCTCAGGCTGCCCATAACCATGATATACGGCATTTTAGCTTTACACTCGAGAGAATAATCACCGGCGAATAATCAAGGTCATTTTTGATACTGAGAATTTAAAAGCACAATTTGAGTGCAATAATAATGTAACCCGCGCGACTGGTTGCGCGGCCGTGTGTTAGTGAACTCTGCCAGGTAGGCACTCCACTGGTTGCACACAATGGTGTCGACGTGTGCCCGTGTGCCGCTGCGCGTGTGGGCTACATGTAGCGACGGTGTGACGTCGCGTGGCCTTCACGGCGTTTGACTGCGCGGGCGCTGGTCCGCCGACGCCGGTCTATTGAGCTAATGTGGGAAAAACAAGACGCGCAGACACAATTTTGATTGGTAACGAAGGCTGTTTGATGATAAATGATAATAGTTGGATATGCTCGTAATTAACTAACTTTTTTACTGGCTGTTAATAAAAATCCGTCAGTATGATAATACCTACGTTTTGACCTGTCTTTGGTTTTGACACAACAAAAACTTCAAAGTATTTTTAAATGCATACAAGAGTTTATTTCCGAGACTATAATTAAAATAAATAGTTTCATTGTTTAGATTTCTGCAACAAGTACTTGCTTAACCAACATGAGTCATTCTATGAGTAGTCCGAGAAACATACAATTGGGTAGGTACCTATTGTTTTGCATAATGTACCTACACAGGTATTGTACTTCACTTCCCTTCTTTAGCTGTGCCAGTAAAACAAAGCAAAAATATAGGTCGTAAATAACTATCTAAGTAAGTATTAACGTCAAAACATCTCCAATTAGTTATGGTATGTGCGAGTGCGTAGTTAACTCACAACTTTGTATTAAAATGTGGAAAATTCATTCATAAATACGGCACCACGTAACTACCTACTTATCGTTATCAACATACCTAGATATTAGGTGATATGTAGTATGTATTTCCCATGTAGGTAGATTTATCACCATACTATGTCATTATTTCCTACACTTCTTAAATACCTAACCCAACCAACACTCAAAGGAATAATTAATTATTCCTTTGAGAACCAACAGCAAAAAGTCTATTTTACGGTACCCACTTTAAGTACGTGTCTAGTTATATTTATATATCTTCCACGTACCTACCCGCACCGCATAACATATGCAAAAAGCCTATTACTAAATTGTACCTACCTGCTACCTAGTCAAACATACACGCACTATGTTCCTGCCTTTTCCGACTGTTTTAGTTTTTGAAACTTACCAAAAAGCGAGGTTGGTGTTCGTCCAAACTATGGCGGAGCTAGCGACGCGGGCCACCAACGTCAAATGCTTGGAGAGTGTTGGTGTCCTAGGTTCGTAGCCATTTACCATTTGATTATTTAATGATCTACTTTGTTAATTAGACCCTCGTCTCTTTGGTTTTGGTAAAAGTTTAATAAAGCCTTTTGGTCGAGCACGATGCTGTAGTGGTGGTACCTATCATGCGTGTTCCAGCAAAATATGAACACTGATTCGATTCCTACTATTGCATAATGATAACCAAAAGCAATCTATGCTATTTGCAATCTGTGAATGTATGAGGGAATGTACCTGCTGAATACGAACCGGCATATTCAGAGACAGCTTATCTTGTGTTTTTGAAATCGCGTTCGTGTTAACGTCTCAATTAGTATGGGCAAATCGGCAGCGCCACTAGCGACAGGTATTGGCAAAGTTCAGTATTTGACATGTGAACGCGAACGCTAGGTATCGAAACGTATTTTGTTGATCTTCGATTACTCTATTCACTCTTTATTGTAAACAACGGCCAAAAATACGTCTCGATCACGTTGGCGTTACGGGTAGTCTAATAGTATGAGAATTGTTTGTTGTCGATACCTGCTATTAGTGGCGTTGCTAATGTTGAGTTGTAATGTTGCTTACATATTAGGTAGGCATCTAATTGTGACGTAAACGCGATCCTGACGCTTTTTTGGCCGTTGATTACAGGCTTGATGTTGTATTATCGGTTCAGTTTGGCTGTATATGTATATTAGAATGAAATCAAATCCGATTCATCTTGTATTATCGTTGATATGAATAATTAGAATAGCTAAAGCTATAGGTAAACAGGAAGGGCACGTTAACCCTACTAAAGCAATCACGGCTTTTTTTCTCACTACCCCCCCCCTGATGTTAGTATATGTATTCTTTGCCCTGATGAAGCAAGGAACGCGAAAGCCACACCGGCCCTAGGAAGCTTATGTAAGTATACTTGAATTGATGAATGTTTTTACATGTCAAAGTGTTTATGACATTTGACATAAGATTTATTTTTGCCTGACCTGCGGAAAAACTTTTTTCAATAGACCTAGGTATAGGGTATATTTATAGGGTGTAGCCGTGATAGCCTAGTGTTTTGACCTATCGCCTCTGAAGCAGAGGGTCGAGGGTTCAAACCCCGGCTCGCACCTCTGAGTTTTATGTGCGAAATTACATTTGTAATTTATCATGAGCTTTTCCGTGAAGGAAAACATCGTGAGGAAACCCGTACACACCTGCGAAGCAATTCAATGGTGTGTGTGAAGTTCCCAATCCGCACTGGGCCCGCGTGAGAACTATAGCCCAAGCCCTCTCATTCTGAGAGGAGGCCTGTGCCCAGCAGTGGGACGTAAATAGGCTGATGATGATGATGATGTTGTTAGGATGCCCCCCTTTTGGCGGTTGGAGCGACCGGCCACTACTCCCACCGGGTCTATGGGTCTATTCATTTGTCACTTGTTCTATTTGAAGACCTGCTCCGTCCCCTGCTGTCGGACACCTGCAGCACGGTCCGCCAGTGCGCCGTGGTGGCGGCGGCGCGCCTCGCCGAGCACGACGAGGGCGTGGCCAGGCAGCTGCTCAACGGCGGCATGGTCACCGTCACCCTCGAGAACCTTAACAAATATAATGTGAGATACCCAAGCGATGGTTTTAGCTCCCGCGTTACAGACTTAGGGCTACGCTAGTCAGTCTCCAATATATCTAGAAGCATTTTGTATTGCGTAGGGTCAGTGTATACGGTCAAAAATATGTATCGAATTAATCCACCACAACAACAATACCACAACCTTAATTCACCGACATAAGAACTGGGACATATTTTTGAGTAAGTATTGTATGCACCCATATTTTTGCACTGACTTATACAGTCAGTGCAAAAAGTGATGATTTGTTTGGTTTTGGTTGATGTAGTTTCGGAGTTTGTGGATTAAAAACTTCACACATACCTACACCATTATAGCAATCTTAAACTCCCCGTGACCTTCGTCACTTATAATAATAATAACCTTTTCATAATAATTTCTTTCATCTTCAGGTTTATTATAAGAGATCGGCGTTGTATCTTTTCCGAGCAGTTGCGAAGTGAGTTGATCTTAACTATTACTATGGGCAATGCTATTGCGGTTACCTCTGGTATGCTCTCAAATGACGAATATTTACTAAAATAACCGCGTCTTGTTATAGACATAACGAGGAATTAGCTTCGGCAATTGTGCGCCTGGGAGCTCTGGAGCATATTGTTTCGTGCCTCGAGGATTTTGACACTCAGGTATCTTCAACAGTCTACTACGTGAATTAGAACGTATGGGATTGGTACTTAGAGGAGTTTCTGCTCTAAGATTGGGGTATCCCAATGACTGTATAGTCATTTCTATTCGTATGTAGGTATTAATAGTGTGTCTGTTTGGATTATTGCTTTCTTATAATTGTATGTGTATGTCATAAGAATAAATAATAACATAGTAGAACAGAAACTCCAAACGACATAAATACAGACAGACATAAAGATTTCCGTGATAGCCTAGTGGTTTGACCTATCGCCTCTGAAGCAGAGGGTCGAGGGTTCAAACCCCGGCTTGCACCTCTGAGTTTTTCGGAATTTATGTGCGAAATCACATTTGTAATTTATCATGAGCTTTTCGGTGAAGGAAAACATCGTGAGGAAACCTGCGCACTCCTGCGAAGCAATTCAATGGTGTGTGTGAAATTCCCAATCCGCACTGGGCTCGCGTGGGAACTATAGCCCAATCCCTCTCATTCTGAGAGGAGGCCTGTGCCCAGCAGTGGGACGTAAATAGGCTGATGATGATGATGATGATAAAAATTTCAATTAATTTTATTTTTCCTGTAATCTTAATCTTCTTTCATTTGATACTCCACACGACCTAGTACCCCAACTTTATTGTTTTAAGACCTGTTTTCAGTTCCTATTGCAAAAAAGATAAAAACATTTAAATTCTTTCTTATGTGCATAATTGTTGGACAAGTACCTATCATCTAACACTACTCCAAATTCCAGGTCAATAGCATTAGTAGGCTCTGAGATAACCAGCTGTGACAGACGGACAGAGGTTTTACCAGTTTGGTTCAGAACCCTAAAAATTAGTTTTTTTTTTGTTTTCCTAACTAATTTTTCTCTCTTCCCTTCATAAAAGCTTTCCTTCGATCTTGAAAATTATTTGAAAAAAAAAAAAAAAAATGTTGAGAATGGTCAAGCCGTTCTCAAGTTTTGCACTTGTAACATATTTAGTGATTCATTTTTATTTATTATAGATAGATAGATACATACAAATTATTTATTGCTTACAAAAGTTATTTTTCAAGTAAGCATAGTCCAATACATAATTATAGGCACTTAACTAATGTGAAACGAAGGACTCAGCTCAGCGAACATGGTGAAGTAACAGGTTATTCTTCACCCCACTGTTTGTCTTGAATCTATGCACATCATAAAGAATTTATGACAGACCCAGGTAGGGTGAGAGCAACATGAATTAAATTAAGTTTTGCTAAAGTCTAAATAAGTTTTGTTAGAAGTTAAAATAAGGGTTTGAGAAAAAAAATGTTTGTTAAAAAAAAAATGATTTAACTACAATTTCCTCAGTCTTGCAGGATGGCTGGGCGACTTGTTTTGCCAAGTATATAGCGCCTATTTGGCTGTCCTGTGTTTTCCTGGGATTTAAATTTTTCCTTAATAAGCATGGGCTTTCAGAAACACTTAAAATTAATAACAAATACCATATTAAATTAATTAATTATTTGAAACTTTTTGAGGTCCGTTCAAACTATCCAGTACTATGTAGAACAATAATTTAGAACAGTCATTAGAACAAACAAAGGATGATGCTATCCATCGAATTTGTGTTTTTTTCTATCACACTTTGTTTAATATTTATTAGCAGTTTAGTTTCTTGTTGATACCTAGTTAAACTGCAAAGTTCCCTGCGGCGCATTCTTCATGAAAAATTTGGTCTTTCCGAAAGCACTGCAGATTCAAGAAAAGGCATGTAAATGTAATAAATGCACGTACTTACCATTTTTTCTTTCTAGTCAGACTATAATAAATAACCATATAATAACTTTACTGTTACTGTAACTTTCTTGAAAAACTTTAAATACGTTTTGTCTCACCACTCTTAAACAGTCCGGTTCATTTTCTATACCCAAATGATTGCACTTAGCACTCGTAAAATCGCAATTAAAGAAATATTCAATCAAATCAAACAATCATTCATGAATTATTACCAAAGTTTTTTTTTTTTTTTTTTTTTTTTTTTTTTTTTTCTTGGCCCGCACGGTTTGTGCACTGTGGCCTGGAGTAAAAACGGGGAAACGGGTAAAAACATAAAATAATCGGACATGGAACGGAATTTGGGAAATAAAAAATCAGTTGTTAAACGGAAATAAAAGGAAATTGACAGATAGCATGAAAAAATATATACATGTTATATACGAAATTAAATTTTTAAATCATTACATAAAATAAAGTCTGCTAAAACTTGGTATATAGATGGATCCAGGGTTGCAAGTAAACAGGATATGGATGAAGGGAAAGGAACTTTAAGAGAGATGAGACCTGCGAGGAGAGATGAACGGTCGCGCCGGGAACAAACAAAGATGACGTGGTTTAAATCGGCTTCGTCATATCCGCACTCACACGTAGGATTGTTAATAATGTTGAGCCTAGCAAGGTGGGCTGGGGTACAGACATGACCCAGTCGCATACGAGTCAAAATGGTTGTGATTTTTTTACTGAGCCTCAATTTCCAAAACCAAGGTTTTAAAGGTATAGAAGGCTGAATGGCACGATAATAACGACCTTTCGAGCCGTCCACAGCCCAGGATTCATTCCAGGATTTCCTGAGATAAATCCCGGGAAGAGACGACAAATCATGAGCATAGTTTCTAAATAGATTAATATCTCCACTCTCCACCGCCTCATTGGCTATACGGTCTGCTCTCTCATTTCCAGAAATTCCGCAATGAGCAGGAACCCATGCAAAAGCCACAGAATAGCTTTTATTTAAACATTTCGATAACAGGTTTCTAACTTCAGAGATGACAGGGAACTGATAATGTGAGCCGAAAGGGAACCGGGTAAGAGCTTGTAAAGAACTCAGAGAGTCTGTAAATATAACTGTTTTATGAAGTTTCATTAAGAGGATGTATTCTACTGCTTTCACGAGGCCAAGACACTCGCCAGTAAACACAGATGATTCAGGAGGGAGTTTTATTTTTTGGACAATATTGTAGTTAGCGTGAAGCACGCCAACACCTACACAACCGTTATCGGAATGTTTCGAAGCATCAGTGAACATTCGATGCCATTGTGGCCACTTAGTGTCAGCAATATAATTAAATGTTAATTTTTGGTTTTGCTCAATCTTTATAAGACCCAGGCTAGAATGTATATCAGGGCAAATGGTAAGGGAATCATAACTGTATTCGAACAACGGATTGGACGTAGTTTGGTAGGTAGGGGCCTCGAGAGAACTAAATCTCTTAAAACTTTCAACTAAACACGGTGGACGTTTGTTTTTCCAGTAATTAGATGTGGGAATTACTGAGGTCAAATGACTTAGTTTAGGGATTAAGATGTGATTCTTGAATTGGACACAGCGAAAAACGAATTTATCAGACAGGAATTGTCGTCGTAAGTTAAATGGAGGTTCCACACATTCCACTCTCATACAGTTTATTGGACTTGATTTCATGGCACCTAGGATTATTCTCATCGCTTTCGCCTGAACACTATCCAGTTTCTTGAAAGCAGCAACATTGCCCGGTTCTAACAAAAAAGTTCCGTAGTCAATGACACTTCGAATTATAGCGTTGTAAATCAGTTTCAAAGAGCGGGGATGAGCCCCCCACCAGACACCTGATAGGCATCTGAGTATATTCAAATTACGTTCACATCTTGCAACTACATAATCGCAGTGAGGCACTCCAGTGAGCTTGGCATCCAGAATCACCCCTAAGAATTTAGCGTCGTTTGACGAGGGAATCAAGACATTATCAAACTTTACATGAACTGCAGGAGGTCTACGCATCCTGGAAAACAATACAACCCTGCTCTTTGCAACCGATAAATCTAAACCGTTCCGGACTAACCAAACTTTTAAAAGGTTTAGAGAGGAAGTTAGAGCTTGACAACTGTATTCTATTGATTTACCTGATTTGTAAATGAGGAGATCATCTGCATATTGCAGTATCTGAACTGATGCGTTCAGTGAAGACTCTAGATCATACGTGTAGATGTTATAAAGCAATGGGCTTAGTACTGAACCTTGTGGTAATCCTTTCCAAACTGTTCGAGACAATTTAACGTCTTCAGTAAATAAATTTATGTATCTTTCACTGAGGACATTAATAATGAAATTTGACAAGACTGATGGCACATTTAAACAGCGTAATTTTTCCCCAAGGACTGACACGAGTACGTTGTCATAGGCCGAGCTTATATCTAAGAAAGTAGCAACCACCGATTCATTGTTTGTAAAAGCTAACCTAATGTCTGTAGTGAATATTCCCAAACTGTCCATAGTACTTTTACTTTTTCTAAAACCGAACTGAGAAGCCGCTAACAGATTTCTACTCTCTAAAAACCATTCAAGGCGGTTTTTAACCAAATGTTCTGCTATTTTCATTAAAACTGAAGACAAGACAATAGGTCTATAAGAAGAAGGATCGTCGGCCGGTTTATTAAATTTCAGGATAGGGATAACGGATTGAGTTTTCCAAGCCTTTGGAATGTGCCCGGAAGTCATAATAAAGTTAATAGCATTTAAATAAAGCAGCAGTACATGGTCTGAAAGGTTTTTCAAAATGGAATATGGAATACCATCTTCGCCAGGAGTAGAGTCTTTCACGTTATTTAAGACACCTTTGAGTTCAATCAAAGAAAAAGGAGAATTCAGTCCCGAGTGTTCATTGGTAATATGCGTAGGAATGGAAACTAAATATAAATTTTGTTCAGGAACGGAAGGGGGAGCAAGGTGATGCATAAATTGATCTGCTAGCGTTAGTGGTAGTTTAGAAGAAGGAATGTCATTATATGCTGATCTAAACCTACGAATGTTTCGCCAGACCTCCGATGGACTGACATCTGGACTTATGGAAGTACAAAATGATTGCCAACCATCGTATTTCTTTTTCTTGAAAATTTTTTTTGCACTACGGGCGGATTCTAAATATGATTCAAAGTTTTCTTCCGACATCTCCTCACAATATTTTTTTTCAGCTTGTTTTCGTGCCTTAATAGCGGTTGTACATTCATGATCCCACCAGGGAGGCGAGGGAATTTGTGATTGGCTCCTATTTTTAATACAAAAGGTTTCATCGGCAGTTTCAATCAGGACTTGAGTTAAGATTTCTGCAGAAATCTGTGTATCTGTTTGAGAGAAAGAACTAGTTTTTAGTTGTACTCTTTGGTTGAATAATTCCCAATCAGCGTTTACTAACCTGTATTTAAATCGAGCCGGACGAACAGTTTTTGTAGGTTTAGGTGAAGGAAAAGTTATTACAAGCGGGAAGTGATCACTACCGTACGAAGATGCAAGAGGATGCCAGTCCAAAGTCGAAGCTAAATCTGGCGAGCATAAAGATATATCAGGAACACTTGCACCTTCGTTCGGGCCAGTAAGACGAGTTGGTAGCCCAGTATTTAAGATACAAATACAATGAGAATCTATAATATCTAACAACTGTTCTCCATAATAGTTAGAAGTAGTACTTCCCCAAGACTGATGTTGACAATTAAAATCACCTAAAACTAAGAATGGTCTTGGTAAGATAGAGAACAGTTGATTTAACTGAGAAAAAATATTTACATTAGGACGAGAGAAATAAATAGATACTATACAAATTTTATTTACAATGGCAGCAATGACTGAAAAGTCATCGCTAAAAGAAGGAAGAGTAAATATGGAATAAGGGAGATTATTTCTGATAACTATGGCAACACCGCCATAGCCGTCAGGCCTGTCTTGTCGGAGAATGACATAACCAGGAATTCGAAAAGTCGAATCCGGTCGAAGCCACGTTTCCGACAGAGTTGAAACGAAAGGTTTATATTTATTATGCAAATGAATTAAATCATTTTTATTGCAGATTGCGCTTCTGCAATTCCACTGAATTACTTGTTCGCGTTCGTGATGCATAAAAGGATTTTAGCTGGGTTAATGAGTCAATAGTAGGGCGACGTTGTTCGGTAATATTATGGTCAAAATTAGAATTAGAAATGGATTTTATTTCAGTCAAAAGTTGGATCACATCTGAGATTGAGAACACTGTTTCACTATTATCAAATTTATTGTTTAAAGCAACCCCATTGGAAGGAGCTGGAGCATCGTAATCTCTTATCAAATTTAAATGTTCCGTTTTGTTATACCCATGGCGATTTTGTTTAGGGGAGGATGGCTTGGCAAAGATCGGTTTCTTGTAAGATCTACTAAACGAAGGAATTGAAGGGGAGGAAGGCGACGCTGGAGATCCAGAGCTTTGAGGAATATTGTTCATATTTGAGAACTTTACAACATCAGCAAATGATTTAGAAACCGGTTCATGCACTTTATTTGCTTCCGCATATGAAACACATCTCTGAGCCATGTATAGTTTAATTTTAATCTGCCTTTCATACTCTGGGCACTTCCTGTTTGTTGCGAAGTGCAGCCCAGAGCACAGACAACAATTTGCTGAGTCCTCTTCAACAGTACATGAATCTCCAGTATGGCCTTGGCCACATTTAAAACAGCGGGGGCGAGAATTACATCTTGTTTTGGTATGACCGAAACGGCAACAGGAATAGCATTGGATGGTTGGATATGAATACAGTTCAACAGGCAAAGCGTTATAACACATAAATACATGCTTGGGTAGTGCTTGACCATCAAATGTCAATACAACTGTCTCCGACGGCTTCCACTCTGGGGGGGAAATATTGCGTAGTTTATAATTTAACCGCCTGATTTTTATAATTTTCCCACTACCAACAGGCAGAGAGATATTTTCCAAAACCTCCTCAGGAGACCACTCTGCTGGTACACCGCGTACCAGACCCATGCGGCTCACATTAAAAGATGGAATAAAAGACTTATAACTATTCCGGGCCAGGCATGGGTTATTAATGAATTCATTGGCGTCTTTGTAGTTATTGAAAGTGAGTACAAGACGGTTTCTGCCTATTCTTTTTATACTGCCATTAATAATATTTTTAATGAAGTTTTTCTTTAGGAAGTAACCAAATTGTACTGGGTGGAGAGAAGGAATCTCACTATCCACCACCACTTTTTGTATATGTACAACAAATGGCCCTATGTCATAAGCCTCATATGAGGTTCTACCTGGTTGGAATGGGGCATTATTTAAAGTCTCTGTATTGGGTTGCACTTGATGGTTTTCTGCAGATATTTTTACAGTACTAGTGTCATCTCCATGCTGTAGCTTTATGGGTGTTAACGATTCTGGAAAACCATCAAGGGCCTTTGCCTTACTAAGCTCAACATTAAGTGTGGGTGTTTCCAATAGTTGGCACGAACAGTCTGTATCCCTAAGTTTGTTCCGGTGCGCCGGATCAAACCTCCTTCTCCGTTTGTTGCAGTTTTTGCAAATTTCATTAGTACGCGCTCTTTTCCGAGTTACCGATCCCTTTAACGAAACATCCGTGTCCATGCTGGACTCTTCTAAATTTGAGAAACTATTTTCAATTGTTACATTATACGCAATTGCAGGGGGAGAGCCCCCGATATCCGGGGGCTCGCCCATATTGCGGCCTGAAGCCAGGCCTGGAGAAAATAAAAATATTTACAACTTACCAAATACAGCAAACTATTTACACAAAACAATAATAAACTAACTATATTATACTAATACATAAAAATATGTACAAAACTGGTCTTTTATACAAGTTAAATATTTTTGTCAAAAATCGCAAAAAGAAACACTCCCGCCACGACCAACGTTTCCCGCGCTTTTTTCATTACCAAAGTTATTTATTAATTACCGCGATACGATTTTTTTTATACATCCTATAAGGGATGGGCAAAGGAAATTAATTCCATACAGCCACGTCTGATGTTTTTTGTTCCTTTTCTTTTCTGTAAATTCCCGCCAAGCCGTTCCTAAAGTACGAAACAAAACAAATTTTTGCAATGTTAAACTGCCAATAAAAGCAAAGGCGAAACATTTGTTCCATAACATTCTTGTAACGGTATGGCGGTAGTGTGCATGTAGTGTTTGCTTAGCCTAATGAAAAAAAAAAAAAAAACAATGGTGTGACAGCTGACGTCTATGGTCAGTTGAGAAAAAATATTTATTCAAATTAAAATAATTATTAAGGTTAAAAACATGAAATAAAATGGGATAAAAAGTATCCTATATATTATTCCTGGTTGTAAACTATTACCATGTCAAATTTCATTCCAATCTGTCCGCTGGTTTTTGCGTGATTCCTCCACAAACAAACATACAAACAGACAAACAGATAAACAGGCAAACAGACAAAAACATAAAAAAACAGTTTTGTGTTCTATTAATTATTCCACGCGACCCAAATTTTTTTTGCAAATATCTTCAATGTACAGACGCGCCGGGTCTACGATTTTATTATATGTATATATAATAGATACATTTGTAGGTAAGTAATACTTGGCACTTATAATAACTTCTTATTTAGAAGTGTCTATAATTATGTAGGTATTTATAAATCTCATATTTTGTAAAACTGGAATAAAATAATGATTTCAAAGTAAAGAAGAACTTATATCTTAGTGATATTATCTTTAGACGTAAGTACCTAATATTTAAGAGCAAGCAACCCTAGCAACACACCTGGATGACAGAGGGGTGTAACGACGTGAAGGGGGAAGTAGGTATATAAATGGCGGCGTTTTGTACTCGGTCAAAAGAGATTCCGTTCTACTATGTTATTATTTATTCTTATGTGTATGTGTCGAATTAGTGTGTAATAAATATATTTTTCTTTCTTTCTTTCTAATCGAATTGCATCGCGGGTGGTAGGACCTTGTGCGAGGTCCGTCCGGACCGCTACCACCGTCTTACTCGCTAATTCTGCCGCTAAGCAGCAGTGCTTGCACTGTTATGTTCCGGTGTGGAGAGTAAGACAGCCGGTGTAATTACGGGCACAAGAGACATTTATAGATAGATCTTAGCTCTCTGGGTTGGCAACGCATCTGCAAGCCCCTCCCGGGGCTGCGGGTGTCCATGGGCAGTGATGATCACTTACCATCAGGTGACCCACTGCTCGTTTGCCTTCCTCGTCGTATAAAAAAAAATCGCGCGGTATTTAGCTAGGTAACTGGTTGACCAGTCTAAAAAGAAGCACTTAGGCTTCGACGTTGAATCTGTATAGCTACCTTGGCGCCATCTGTGTTCCTATAGAACTCACCACACACCACAGATATTTAGAGTAATGCCTAGTGGTAGGTATTTTCCCTTTAGTTATTACTTTTTTTTATCGCGTTTTCTCACAACTAAAGGACATGCATGTGTATTCGACTTACAAAAAACTGTTTAACTGTTTAGAACCGAACGCCAACATGTGGACTTAACCACCAAGTACATGTGAATCATTTAACTCAGTATAGGAAACGGACTCCTAACATGTCACAGGTGAAAGAAAATGCAGCTTGGGCTCTGGGCTACATCGGCAAGCACAGCGAAACTCTGTCCGGTCTGGTGGTCGACGCGGGGACTCTGCCATTGTTAGTGTTAGCCTTCCAGGAACCGGAAATGAGTTTGAAACAGGTATGGGGCGCTGTATTTTTTTAAATTGTATACGAAAAAGCATCTTCAAAGACCTCTGCCGCCTGGGCCCCGAGCAGGCTTTGAACCCGAACCATTCTAATAACAACCCGCGGTACGACCCTGTCGCAGTAAGCCATTGTTTTACCTATCAAAAAATTCAGTAAGTACTTCGAAAGAGTTCTGCTGCGGGTTCTTATTAGAATGGTTCGGGTTTTATTACAGTTGGTTCACTACAAAAATACGAAACGCCTGCTACAAATGGGGAGTTGACATTAGGCTAATTTCTGTCAGGCGTGTTTGTAGATGTGGGTAAAGATAAAGATTGAAAACCGATTACGTATAAAAAATGTAAAAACTTTTATATAGATTTCAGCTGGCGCTCTTGTTGATCTAGCCCAGCACAAACCTGAAGCTGTGGTGGACGCCGGCGCTATTTGCCATCTGGTGCGCGGATTGGAGAACCAGGATCCCAAGTTGAAGGTTCGCTACCAAATTGATGAGCATGTTACAAACTGTATCTAACGGTATGCCGGTGCGGTGTAAATATATGCCAAAGGTGCGGTTGCCTGGCAAAAGCAAAATGTGTGGAATAATTATCAGACGCTCTAAACAAGACGCTCTAATCAGTATGTAATATAGGACGCTGTAAGTGAAACTTTAGTGATGTTTCTAAATAAACAAAGTTGGACAAAATGTGCACACCATGTGCTATCCTTTATTTTATATTAAAAATCCCGAATGAAAAAAACAGATCTCCTGTTGACAGCTGTCCAAATCCGTCCGTTCGGAAAGCCGCCATGTTTTCGGATACATATCAATACCCCCCTTATAAATTTAAACGTTGGGGTGGAATTATTACTCTTGAGGATCTTCTAACTACTACATGATTATCTTTAGTACATACTTCAGGAATTTTACTTTCCACTGGCGATTTAGGTATTGCAGTTATAATGACATCAGGAGGCCTTAAATTATCATTGTTTTCTGTCCCTACCCCAACATCTACATCTCCCGGCACATTTTCTTCGGGTAATTTATTTTCATTCTGTACTTGCATGCATCTAGAATTATCAGAGTCAGTAATTATTTTCTCTTTCCTATTCTCATTAACATTATAATCGCTTTTATAATTGTAACAATCATTATCATTACTCTCTTGGGAAGAACAACTTATTATCTGATCCAAATGTCTTTTCCAAACCAACTCTTCATTGATTATTTTACAAAGATAAGTTCTTTTTCCCAGGATTTCCTCAATTACAGCTTTTACAAATCGTTTTTTATTTGGATTTCTGTAATTTCTACAGTAAACCATTTCCCCTTCTTTAAATGACACATCCCTTTTCCCGCCATAATTATCTACTTTTTCCTCTTTAGTACAATTCTTATTTGTTAATAAATCTAATCTAGTTCTCAATTTTCTCTGAAACATTAATGTTGCCGGGGCACATCCAGTAGTGCTATGAATGGAATTTCTATAATGGAATAAATAACGGTTCATTAATGTTTCAAATGACACGTGATTTTTTTCTTGCAATGCTTTTAATAATCCAGATTTAAAATTCCTAACCGCATTTTCAGCAAAACCATTTGTAGCTGGATGAAATGGAGCAGATGTCTGGTGTTTTATGCCATTCTATTGTAAAAATTCTGAAAATTCCTTGCTACAAAAAGTCGCTGCGTTATCTGTTACTACAATGTGTGGTAAACCGTATCTACTAAAACATTCCCTGAATTTTTCAACAGTTACCTTAGCTTCTAAACTTTTCATTACAAATGCTTCTGGCCATTTCGAATGTGAATCTACAATTAATAAAATCATTTTGCCATTAATTGGTCCGAGAAAATCAGCATGGACCCTTTCATATGGAAAACTACATTTTGGCCAGGGAATTACATTTGATTTTGGTGGATCCGGGCGTGCTGACATACAAATATTACAATTTTTTACCATATTTTCAATACAATCATCTAGTCCAGGCCACCAGAAGTAAGATCTGGCATTTGCCTTCATTTTAACAATGCCTTCATGGGCTGCATGTAGTTCTTTAAGCAATTTTAATCTTAATTTTTCTGGGACAACAACTCTATAACCCCACATAATCACATTTTGATCAATAACTCGTCTTTTCTTTGGAAAAATGGCTTAGTAGACTCCTCAGTGACATTTTTAGGAAAACCATACCTAATCATATTATAAACAGAACTCAAAGTTGAATCTTTTCTTGTTTCTGATCTGACCATGTTTAAATCAATGACATTTTGCTCTTCTACAAAATTTATGTAATCACATTCTTTAGGTACAGTGGCTTCAGTTACACTAGGAACTGGCAATCTAGACATACAATCGGCCTTGACATTATCTGTACCCTTAATGTATTTGAAAGCATAATCAAATCCTGCTAAGTATAATGACCATCTTTGCAATCTGCCGGCTGCCATTTGTGGCAAGCTTCTATTTTCTCCAAACAAAGCCTGCAATGGCTTATGATCTGACTGTAATTCAAATTTAGTACCAACCAGATAATGATAAAATGTTTGAACTGCCCAGTAAATAGCTAAAGCTTCCTTGTGAATCATAGAATAATTCTTTTCTGCTGTTCTGTAGACTCTGGAAATAAAACTTATTGGCCTGTCTGAACCATCCGGCATAATATGGCTAAGCACTGCTCCAATTCCATTTTGAGATGCATCACATGATAATCTTAATGGTAAGTTCCTATTAAAGTGAACCAATGTATTTTCAGAAACTATATCCTTTTTTATCATTTCAAAACTATCATTACACTTTTTTGACCACACAAACTCTGTATCTTTTTGTAATAAGTCATATAGTGGTTTCAATTTTAATGACATTTGGGGAATAAATTTAGAATAATAATTTACCATTCCTATCCAAGACCTTATCTCAGTAACATTACTGGGTGGCGGTGCATTAATCAATCCATCCAGTTTAGAATTATCCTTCCTCAAACCCTCTTTAGAAATGATGTGTCCTAGATACTTAACCTCCTTTTGAAAAAATAGACATTTAGATTTATTTAATCTAATACCTACTCTTTGAAATTTTTTTAAAACTTCCTCTAAATTTTTTAAATGTTCCTGGTCATTTGCCCCTGTTACTAACACATCATCAATAAAATTAACCACACCTTTTGCACCCAGCAGTACCTTTTCAAGTTTTGCTTGAAAAATTGCACTTGCTGGTTTAGTTCCATAGGGTAATCTGTTTAATTTATAAATACCTTTAGGTGTTGACCATGCCAATAAATTTCCCGTGTCATCATCACAGATCAGCTGATTAAAAGCGTTTCGCAAATCTAATTTTGTGAATTTTTCACCTCCCTGTAAAGCTGTAAAAATGTCCTCGATCCTAGGTAAAGGATGGTTAACATCTTTTAAATACTTATTGACAGTAATTTTATAATTTGCACATAGCCTCAACTGTCCATTTTCCTTTAAAACGGGTACTAAAGGTGTGCCCCAATTACTGTTTTCAACTTTTGTAATAACATTCTCCTTTTCTAACTTAGACAGTTCACTATCAACCTTATCTCTATAAGCATGTGGAATTGGTCTTGGTTTGTGAAAAATGGGCTTTATGTTTTCATCTATCAATTCTAACTTAATTTTTTCACCTTCAATTTTGCCTAACTCTGGCTTGAAAACATCTGTAAATTTCTGTAATACAGAATCTAATGTTGGAGCAATATCACTTTGTAATGAGTTTAATGGAATGTAGTTTTTAATTTCTATTTTAAACTTTTCTATTAAATCTCTACCAAACAAACATTTACATCCATTTTTTACAATGAGTAATGGGCAATTTATTCTCTTGTTGTTACATTTTAAAGGAACATTAATCTTACCCAGAGGCTTGACAATTTGACCATTATATGTCTTTAAATCGCAGTTTGCTGGCTGAAGCTGGAAATCAGAAAATATATTTTTGTATATTTCCTCGGGAATACATGAAACAGCGGCACCAGTGTCTAATTCCATATTTAAACTTTTTAAACCCATGTAACACTCAACCATATATGGGGCAATATAATTTACATGTAACATCCTATCTTCAATGTTAAAAATGTCCACTAACCCATTTTCCTCCTCCTCTTGCACCTCCAATGTATGTGTTGGCTTACTCCTGCACACTAATGCCAAATGCCCAAGCTTTCCACATGATTTACATTTGTATGCTTTATATTTACACTTTGCAAAAGAATGGTTTGATTTGCCACAATGCACACATAAGGGAACATCACCTTCTACACTCTTCTTCTCTATTTTTTTTACTTTATTTACACAGACATTTTCTGGTCTTTCAAGTACTGCCGATTCTTTGTTTAAGGCGATTTCTAATAGTTCCGCCATTCCCTTGGTAATTGGCTCTTCGCATAACCTTTCGAAAATTGGACCTGACCGAATACCTGTGACAAACTTGTCCTTCACTCTTTGTTCAAAATACGTGCCAAACTCGCACTCAGCAGCCATCTCTCGAACTCGTTCGTACCACTTTGATACATTTTCACCTTCATTCTTTACTGCTTTGTCAAATGCTGCTCTTTTTCTGTAATGTGACACTCTTTTTCGAAATCTTAACTTCAATGCTGCCTCCAGGTCAGCATAACTCTTTTCTTTCGGAAGTATAGGATGAAATATACTTTTTAAAGTTTTATATGACTTTTCGTCTATTAACATTAATAATGTAGATACCTGTTTTGTGTCTTCGATATCGTGAGCTACAAAATATTGCTCCACACGTTCCAAGAAGCAATCTACATCGTCACCTTCCTCGTAAGGTTTAATTTGAGAGTAATTTGTCCTCGTCGCCATTTGTGATGTTTCTAAATAAACAAAGTTGGAGAAAATGTGCACACCATGTGCTATCCTTTATTTTATATTACTTTATTTCTGTATTACGCGTAAAGTATCGAGTGCTACAGAATTTCACCTGCGTTGTCTAGCTTCTATCTACGGCCACCGAGCAGAAATAAGCGTTTCGTCCAATGCCCTTTAGGGGCTTTAGAATTGTGGGGTTTTAGAATAGGCACCTGCTTACTCTTTCTCCCAAAAATTAGCCTGCACCTTATTAAGTAAGACTGCGTACTCCAAAAGTGTCTGTCTGTGTGCTTCAGCGCAGCACACTGTGCGCACTGGGCGCGGTGGCGAGCGCGCGCGCCGAGCTGGCGGAGGCGGCGGTGGCGGGCGGCGCGCTGCCGCCGGCGCTGTTGCACGCCGGCCACGACGCCGCGCCCGTGCGCCGCGCCGCCGCCTGCCTGCTGCGGGATATCGTCAAGCACTCCGTTGATGTAAGACCTTGTACATGACTACAGCGTCTCGGTTCAGCGTAGGCGCTCGCTGCACTCTGTCGATGTACGATGAAATACAAAAATTTAAAATTTAAAAACCCCCGACAAAAAAAGCAGACAAAAAGAAAACTAAAAAAAGTAAAAAATAGTGCCTACAGTTAACGCATATAAAACATGGAAGCAGTCTTTCCATACAACGTGTCGTTCACTAGCAGAGCCAAAACTCACACAAAGATGAACAACACACACAGCAGCAAAGTAACCATACACTAAACTATCCATGCATTCAAAAATTAAGTTAATATACGCACCGATCTAGGTTGCTATTAGGATGTGCTTTGCTAGTTACGCCATTTTATAAATACTCAAAGATTTGACCAGAAGGCCAGTCGCTTTTGTCAGCTTCCGGCAATGCGCACTGGCCCAATGTGATTGGTTCTCGGCATGACAGATTACGGCCATTATTGGTTCGCGCGTCTGCTGCGATGCCAACGACTGTCAGATGTGGTCAGCCCCTAAACTACGAAATTCGAAGTTCGTATCGTATCGTCCCGCTCACTCTCGTGTTAAATAATATTAGCTTGAGAGGGACGGCACGATACCGAGTTCTAATTTTGCACTTCGTAGTC
The DNA here is from genome assembly GCA_963691665.1 of Clepsis dumicolana. NCBI lineage: Eukaryota > Metazoa > Arthropoda > Insecta > Lepidoptera > Tortricidae > Clepsis > Clepsis dumicolana. The sequence continues at coordinate 8,796,263 of OY829517.1, read as the reverse complement.
GGGGGGCAGATGCGTGGACAACGTTATGCATGAGGGGACCAGTCATAAAAAAAATCTTATTGCACTATCTTAATAATTATAATATATTATATTTAGCAAATTTAGAGCATTGTAAGATTTTACTTTTACTTACGTAAATCCAATAAAACTATGTATTGCTATTATAATTTGTTTATTTGTCGTCTTTATGATATTGCATTACAAGTTTTTAATAATAATATAATAATAATTCATTTATTGCGAACAACAGATGGTTAGTAATTTTACCTTATATAACTATGTTAGTAAATTCAAATAATTCCATAACATTACATTAAAAAATACATTCACCCTGAAAAATCCTTAAGCTTTTATATAACGTCTCCCTCCAAAAAACCGTGCCGGTTTCCTTCTCTCTCGCTCCTCTTCGTTTTCCCGCCACAGTCTCCCTCTCTGCCTCCCCCTCTCTTTCTGCATTCAAATATGGCGGGCAGCACGAAGCGAAGACAACACGTCGCATTTATTTATTAATAACAAATGAGGAGGTACTTACATTAAATTGAATATAAACTGTTATACAATTATCCTATTAATTTTAAGAAAGCTAACAGTATACATAGGTAAACCAATTTTGAATATTATGGTTAAATATGATAACATAGGTAGTCAACCCTCGCCTCAGGCGCACAACGCTATAAAACAAGGCTGGCAATATATTTTCTAGCTGGGCCAAATTTTTTAAGTCCACTACTTTTTGGAGGTGGAAGCAGTGTGGCCGACCATCGCCGTGTCGCGCTATTGGCTGGCTGGCTAATTAACGCGTTGGCAGGCAAATTCAAATGCCTTGGCGGGCATTTGAATTACTTAGTTTCCCGCGAGCCTGGGTTTGGACAACGTTCCGAATTTCCACTCGCTTGAATTCGCCTGAAATCCAAATCTGTATCTTAATAAATATAATAATCCAACAGGCAATTAATAATTAGTAAAATGAGCTGCTACATTATGCATAATGACATCCCTGTGGTAAGCAAGAAGATTTTTGAATTTTCAGGTAATGGTGTACTTACATGTGAAAAGTGATTCCACTACCCTTGGATGCCTTGGGACAGTGATCCGTGTGATTTTTGCACAACTTCACCCCACATGAAGGCATTTTAAAACATAAATCTTATTTTTGATTATTAAAATAAACTGTCAAAACAGCGTCCGCCACTGCGGACTCGCGCAACCTAACTGATCGGCGCGCCGGTACAGTTTGCAAGCCCCACCCACCGCGGTATAGTTTTCGTGGGGTCATTTTAAAGTGACAGGAATGCTTCCATGTCTTATATGCGTTCATTGGGAGTTTCTTTATGTCGCGATGACTGTTTGATTTCCGGGTTAACTCGGGCAGCTGGCGCAGCTGGTTGTGAACACGGGCGGCTGCGGGCCGCTGGTGGAGCTGGTGCTGGAGGCGGGCGGCGCGCGCGTGCCGGCCTGCATGGCGCTCGGCTACGTCGCCGGCCAGTCCGACCAGCTGGCTATGGCCGTCGTCGAGGCCAAGGTTTGCACTTAGGTATTAGGTTAAACCGCCGATATCTTATATTGTAATAGCGTACTCAGTGCTCGACATTCCTGGCGGTTTAATATTCTCCCGATTGCGCGTTCTTTGAGATTTGCCCAAGTTTGCCCTTGATTATTATTGTTAAAGCGAAAATTTTTCACAGTTCCTAACTTCCTATGCGTAATCCAGCAAAATTAGAGTTATGGAAACGATAACTGAAGTGGTTATTTGAGACTCTAATATTTTGAAAAACAGGCGCGTTTAACCAAAGAATGCAGACAGGAAACTTTGGTCTCCATTTGCCACATTTGTCTCTATGCCCGCACCCGTTTAGTGGGCTTAAATTAAAGCGGTCTAAATTCAGCAGCCAGTTTCTGATTGATCTATGAATGGACAGGCCATTCCTGCGCTAGTGGACATACTGCAGAACGAGGCAGCTGACGACGCCGAGCTGTGCGCCGCGGCGTGGACACTCGGCCACATCGCGAAGCATTCGCCACAGCATAGTCTCGCCGTTGCCGTGGCCAATGCTTTCCCAAGGCTGCTGCAGGTCTGGATCTAGATCAGAGACTTTATTGCCTGACGCGCGTGCGCTTGCTGTGGCATTCGCCATCTTTCGTCAAACGGTAAAAGATAGAGGAAAATTTTATGGTCAATACGACAGTGAGCGAGCGCACGTTAGATTATAAGGCCTCTGGGGCTTCCAAACTGAATGACCATGCTTTATCTTACTATGGGCTTCTAAGGGACCTCAGACCTTTTCTAGTGTGCTTTTAGCTCGTTTTTGTACAGATCATCAAAACTGAAATGGAACTCCCAATGGTTAGCTCAAGGTAATCTTTCAATAGTCATGAAGAAGTTATCATTATTAGTGTCAGTAGACACTGGACCCATAATTTAATTTAAATGAGATTTAATAGTAAGTTATATGTGGTTATCTCAGCGTCATGGAACAAGAATCATTGAATATAAAGTATACAGTACTTTTATAAAACTTAAATTTTAATTTGTACAGGAAAAAGATTTCACATAGCATTATTTTAATTTTACAGTTATACACTAACCCAAAAACATCTGGAGAAGTTCATGCAAGAGCATCCTGTGCCTTGAAGCAGTCACTACAGTGTTGCTTGCACCGACCTGCTCTGGAGCCCTTGCTCCATGCAGCACCAGCTTGCATTCTTAAATATGTGCTCGCACAATATGCCAAGGTCTGTGCTTTATACACTCAGAAATAGAATTTACATAATTTTTATTTCAAAACTGTTGCCATATACAGGAATATGGCTTTGAAAATATGAATTCAGTATTTACATGGTATTTTTTACAATTCATATACCTAGATCACATTTTGGGGTTAATATTTTAGTGATACATCTAGTACACAGGCCCATCATCGAGGTTGTCATCTTCTTCGTCATAATCTTCTCCATTATCAAAGTAGTTGTTGGCGTAATCTGTGCCATCATCAAGCTCATCTTCGGGCTCCTGTTCATCCTCCAGCTCTTCATCATCATTGATCTCTACCTTCTTTACATTTGTTTCTCCTTCAGCAGTGTCCATCCTTTCCTCGGTTTCCTCTTCATTTTCTTTCTTTTCCAGGGTTTGAAACCTCTTGTCTATCTCTGTTGGATCATCTAGCTTTCGTTTCCGCGTCGCTCGTACACGCCGAGCTTGCGGTCTTAGCTCTGTCGGCATATTCGCCCAAACACAATCTAGAACCTTTCCCTGCTTTGCATCAAGTGCTAGAAGCTTATACTTATCTGAGTACCTTTCTACGTCGTCTGTCCTTGTTCTCGGTTTGACGTAGGCAGGGGAATCGTGCAGGAAACCTATGAATTGGTCTTTGACTATCAGCATGTAGTCGGTCGCAGCGTCGGAGACTAGTGGAAGTGGTTTGGCTTCGAGTTTTGGAAATAGCGGTGGTGGTGCCAGAGTGGCTGCATTGTTCTCGCCGCGCGCGATGCCTAGCGCTTGCAGCTGCTCATGTGTCAGTGAAAGCGCACTACCTCGGCCTCGGCCTCGACCTGCCATAGTAGTTGAGATTAAATAAATAACCCTACCTAATAAATTCACACGTTGATTTGTTGATAGTCCTCTAAAAAACTTTGTTGATATTTGCTGCTGTCATTTTGACATTGACAGGATATTGACAGTTCAGATTTCAGTAAGTTTGTACGAGCAAAGGTTTAAAATGCTTTTGTTACTCCAAATTGATTTTCGCTACCGTGCCGTGAAACAATAAAGTATACCTTTACCATTACACACGAGAATTAATTATTTAATTTTTCAAAATCGTGATAGTGCTATTTCACTTAGTAAAAGGTTATCATCATTAATTCCAGATTTTGCCTAATGATGCAAGAGCAAGAAGACTTTTTGTTACCACTGGGGCATTGAAAAGGATACAAGAGATTGATACTGTTCCTGGAACCTCTCTTAAAGAGTACATCAACATTATAAATAGTTGCTTCCCTGAGGAAATCGTAAGGTACCTACTTTGGTACTTTTAACATGAAACTACAGAGCAGGGACTGGAACCGGTTACTTTAATACCCGGTAGCCCAAGGGTTTTGAACGGGTTTCTTATAACGCTGGGTATTAAAAACCCGTATATTACGGTAGCCCTTTAAACGGCTTACCGGTTAATACAATAACCACTTGCAATGGGTTAACCCGGGCTACCGCATAGCGTATCGAAACCCCAGGATTGGGTAGCCGCTTGAAGCGCTGATTGTGCGTGCAGGTTATTTTGAATCTTAATTCCAGCGCATTGGCTTATATTGTTTCGCCTATTTAAAAACCCTAACACGGAGGAGGCGGCATTTGTCAAAGACTTTGTAAGTCGCCGACTATTGAAACAAAATAAGACCTCAAGTCAATTGCAAACCTTTTAAAACTCATTTTTAATAATGATGTGGTCGGATTGTTAGTTACGGCGCGAACCAGGTATTTGTTATTAGCTAACTAGGAAAACAACATCCATTTTCAATTCCAAGATGGCGGACATATTTTTTTCTAAAAGTCAACATGGGTGTCATTTCCTATGTTTTGAGGGGTGCTGATTTTGAAAATGACATCCATTTTCAAATCCATGATGGCGGACACTTTTTTTTTGTTGAAAATCGATATGGGTGTCATTTTCTATGTTTTCAGGGATGCTGATTATGAAAATGACATCAATTTTCAAATCCAAGATGGCGGACACATTTTTTTGTTGAAAATAGATATGGGTGTCATTTTCTAGTTTTCCGGGGATGTTGATTACGAAAATGACATCCGTTTTCAAATCCAAGATGGCGGACACATTTTTTTGTGCAAAATCGATATGGGTGTCATTTTCTATGTTTTCCGGGGATACTGATTACGAAAATGATACCCATTTTCAAATCCAAGGTGACGGACATATTTTTTTCTTAAAAATTCATTTTCGTAATCAGCACCCCCGGAAAACTAGAAAATGACACTTATATCGATTTTCAATGGATTGGATTTGAAAATGGATGTCATTTTCAGAATCCGCGCCCCTGAAAACATAGAAAATTACACCCAAATCGATTTTCAACAAAAAAAATGTGTCCGCCATCTTGGATTTGAAAATGGATGCCATTTTCAGAATCCGCACCCCTAAAAACATAGAAAATGACACCCATATCGGTTTTGCACAAAAAAATGTGTCCGCCATCTTGGGTTTGAAAACGGATGTCATTTTCGTAATCAGCATCCCCGGAAAACTAGAAAATGACACCCATATCTTATAATGAAATAAAAACGGATCACTCACGTATATAAGTCGAGCTTAGCCCGACATGTTTCGGACTAATTCGTAGTCCTTCCTCTGGGAGCGCATGACCCAGCGGCGGCGAGACGCACATTGCGTGCCGCGGCTCAGCTCGCGCGACTACTAACCCCAGAGGAAGGACTACGAATTAGTCCGAAACAAGTCGGGCTAAACTCGACTTATATACGTGAGTGATCCGTTTTTATTTATGATTATGATTGAGTCTCATGGTAGTTTCATGTTAAAAGACCCATATCTTACTTAAAAAACCGACGAATTGAGAACCTCCTCCTTTTTTGAAGTTGATTAATAGAAACTTTAAGTAGGTAAGTACATACTTACCTATATAAGTACGGAAAGATTGATTCGATCATGGTGAAATACGAATTAGTCCGAAACATGTCAGGCTAAACTTGACTTATATAAGTGAGTGATCAGTTTATTTCGCTATACTATACCTACTTAGTCGTTCTAACTAAATACTTAATCGCAGGTCGGTTGCAAGCAGAGCACGTATGTTAGAGTTGACTGATATTTTAAACTATCCTCACTTAATCGCAGGTCGGTTGCAAGCAGAGCACGTATGTTAGAGTTGACTGATATTTTAAACTATCCTCACTTAATCGCAGGTCGGTTGCAAGCAGAGCACGTATGTTAGAGTTGACTGATATTTTAAACTATCCTCACTTAATCGCAGGTCGGTTGCAAGCAGAGCACGTATGTTAGAGTTGACTGATATTTTAAACTATCCTCACTTACCCCTTCTTTTTGTTGTTTTAGATACTACACTCCAGGTTTCTCAGATTCTCTGCTTGACAGAGTTGAAGCATTTACTCCTCAGGTAAATTATGAGATTTATGAATTTAATAAATATATTTTGGTAAAAATCATGACTTAAAAATGATCAGTGTTTTCCAAGATAATGATTTATTTTTATTTTACCCAGCCGAAAAGACAAGTTTTACTAGAATCACTAAAAAATATTGGAAAAACTGGCGGGAGTTGAACTGGTGAATTTGAGGACGGATAATACTTATTTTTAACATATTTCCTTTCAGATACCCGAGTTATTCACAGACCGAGTGCCCAGCGACTGTCAGAGTGAATTGACAGTGGAAAATGCAAATTAAAAAGTGTTTATATTGATGATATTTTTATTAAATATAATTTACTTTCAAGATGATGTTTACATTACTGCCAATACTTATTATAAAATCAAGGTGTTCATTGTTTGGCCACAGTCCAAATGGTTTTTTGCACTTTTATTGTCCTTCCACCTATAACAGACTCTTCAATTGCCATGGACTGACCGTAGACCCTGTAACTGTTGACAAATAAGAAACTTATTATTTTACTGCAGGGGGAGTACCAAAAAGAATATAATCATTAAGAATTCTTCACTATACCCGCCCTTTATGCTACTTAATTCGATTTCGACTGGTAACTTGACATAAACAGGCGAGTGAGTGTGATATTTTAAACCAGGGTGACCTTAAACTGCAGGGGGGGGGGGGGGGGGAGGGGGGAGAAGTCCTCCCGTTTACCAATACTTACTCGAATAGGATATTTAGTATCTTGAGTCCACTCGTTTCAGCCTCAATGCAGTCTTTTTCTCGTCGGCTATAGTTTATCTTGCAGTTACTCAGGGATGCCTCCAAGTTCTGAGCGATTAATTGAGTTAAACCCTGCAAGAGCAGTCACAGACATTAGCCTTAATGAAGTTTTTGAACTCCTTATTGCTCATTTCGATGTAACAAACTGTAGGTACATGGTACTGGTACCTCACCAAATTCGAAGAAATTGAATCACCTAAGCGTGTACAATCACTGAGAAAAGGTTCCAGTGGAACGCGAGGTTGTCATAACCTAAATTTGCCTTTGCCAGTCGTAGACTTTAATTGAGAACACCGGACATTAGAGGTTAATTCCGATTTTTTCCCCGGTCGATCATAATAAATAGTAACATACAGGGTTGTCGTTTTGGTTAGGCGAAGTGTTCGAGGTTTTAAGTTTTTGGGTTCCGTAGCCTAAATGGCAAAAACCCTTATAGTTTGTCATGTCCGCCCGTACCTAGTCACAGAAATGGAAAACTATAAGAGGTATATATCGCTTCGAAAGTTGCATAAATTGTGCCCGTTATCTTCCAATATTTAAAAATTTACAAGAACGTAAGTGCTATGAAGATACTCTCTTTTAATCGGTACTGCATTTCTTTGTAGTAACGGTTACGGAACCCTACACTAGGCATGGCCCGGCTTGCTCTTGCCCAGTTTTAATGAACCTACCCGGACGATTTCTAAAAACCAGACAAAACGGGTAAACCCAAACTGATTGCAACCCTACTACAATCATTAAATAAATAAAACCTAGAACCATTAGCGATGTACGGATTTTCCTAGTGAGACTACTTAGTAGTAGGAATAGCCCAGTGTCAGGTTCAGTTATGTATGGAAAATAAAGTGAAATTATGTAAAAAAAACGAATTCAAAACCAACCTGTGCTTTACTAGTGACTTCCTCTGTCGTTACACTCTCAGTTATCTGTATGAAATGCATGTTGCTTGTTCAAACAAAAACTACAATTGATTTTGAACTTCAGTTTACTACTGAATTTATTGACATTTTATCAAGTCCGTTACGGATGTTTGCGGTGGCGGTAGTTCAAAAATGATAGCATTATTTTAATACTATTAACACATTTATTGAATATAAATGATACAACACTTGACATATTTGCGACTTTCATTGTTGTATGTACCAGATGTACCTGAAACAGAATAATGGAGATAAAGCAAAAGTAGACCATATAACAAAGGAATCTCGTATTTCTGTAGAATCAGAATGTTATTATCTTCAAAGATATCTAGATATATGCTTGTCTATGTGTCGTTCATCATTGTTACTTAGCTTTCCGATTGCCACTGACCCATATAACAAGTTGCAATAATAATGCAACAGCAAATTATAAATTCATGTTTGTTGGTTGTCAAAAAGTATTATTGTATATTGTTTACAATTACAGCAATATTTACCTAAACTTCTCAGAGGCTGGATGGAATGCACCTTTTCTACAAGCACCCACATTCACTGTAAAAAAAAAAAGAAATACTTTGTAAAAACTGCATTTCATATCACATTCGTAGTAAAAGCGGGGTGTTGTCAGATATACCATACCATACTATCCCCACGGTTTCGTGAGCCAGGGATAACTAAGCAGTTCATCATAGTAATTATGAACATTGTGATCCCACTCAAGGTGGTCAAACAATGAAGTGAATTAAGATTAGATGGTAAAAGGTTTGTAAATTGGACTTGGGCTGTTACGATATTCAGATTGCATATTATGAGACGGCCCAACTAGTGAATTCATACGCGGACATTTTAGACTTATTTTCAAACAATAATTATGAAGGCGTTTGAGATAATTACCAAAGACTTGCTTATTATTGCACTGCTTACTCTTAACACTGATTTTTGCAACATGGAACTGTAACAAGAAAACAATATTCATTTATACATTCGAGCCAGATAGTGCTGGGAGCTTTCCCGGTTTTTCTATTCAGATATTACCATACCATATTTTCCCCATGGTTTTGTGAGCCAGGGATAACTAAGCAGTTCATCATAATTATGTACAATGTTTATCACATACCATATTTTTTTAATCAGGTATAGAATAGTATTAGCTCACAGTGGAGCAGTAAATATCACCTTTTAATCCCATGGTTTTGGTCTTCTGCACTAGTTGATATGATTGAAAATCTATAATTAATAAAAAAAATAATTAATTCGAATCTTCAAGAAAATGTTTATGGAAGTAGTATAAATGAGTTTCAGATATTACCATACCATATTTTCCCCACGATCTTGTGAGCCAGGGATAACTAAGCAGTTCATCATTATTGACATCATAAACTTGATTGAGGAGTTTGAAAAATAAACTAAAGACATTTTTGTAAAACAGAGCCATATTTTTATCATAAATACAACAAAAGTAGGTATCCCTTCTTATGAGAATTAATACTTGTTGTTCCAATTTATAATTCTGATTGAAATAATAATATAGGTACTTACAATCGTGTTCCTAATTGTATGCACGCCAGAGACAGCCAGTCCAACGAGTCTTTCTAAAGTGAAAAGAAAGTAAATTAATATACATATATTTTTCAAATATAATTCAATAACATTTAGTCCGATAAAATAATCAGTAAAAAACTTTCGTCAATAAAATTATGATATATGCTTGTATAAACATAATTTAGAGTTTTTGTGTAAGTAGACATGGTTTTTTAAACAGATCAAACAAAACATTGACAAGTTGAGAACTAACCTTTTGCAAACTTGTATGCGTAACTGCACATTACAATCTGTAAAATAAGGAAGACAATTAAAAAACTGTTTAAAAATAGCAAACAAGTTTTCTTTTTATGAAAATAGTCAGAAACATCAATCATCAAACTACAGCTAGGGGCGATACAATTAGTCATCATTTAATAATTATATATCTATCATTATATTATATATATAAATATATATATCATTTAATTCCAATTATTTTGCTCCAAGGCCCCTTGGTCTAAGACGGCCTAGCTGACTGACAGGTGTCATATGGGTTATGATAAAAATGTCAGAACTTTTCACTACATTACATTTCACATACCATTTATTTTCTGTTCAAATGTTCTCAGATACGTCCTCATTACGATTATTCCTGAAAAGAAATTAAAAAAATAATAATTTTGTTCTCAAGGATGCAGTTTAAAAAAAAATAGTTTGAAATGTCAGAACAGATCGGTCATCAAACATCAGTTAGGGGCGATACAAATAGTCATCATCTCATCAAATGGAAATGGTAGTTTTTTAAGGGGTAGTGGAAGTGAAACAAATAATTAACATAAAACGAAACAGCAAAATCAATTAGGTGGTCAAACAATGAAATGAATTAAGATTAGATGGTAAAAGGTTTGTAAATTGGATTTGGGCTGTTACGATATTCCGACTGCATATTATGAGACGGCCCAACTAGTGAATTCATAGACATTTTAGACTTATTTTCAAACAATAATTATGAAGGCGTTTGAGATAATTACCAAAGACTTGCTTATTATTGCGCTGCTCACTCTTAACACTGATTTTTGCAACATGGAATTGTAACAAGAAAACAATATTCATTTATACATCCGAGCCAGATAGTGCTGGGAGTTTTACCGGTTTTTCTATTCAGATATTACCATACCAAACAACTCATTATTTCTCTGGATTTTTAAAGCATTCGGTTCATTGATCTTGGGAATCGCGAAAAACTTGAGAAAATATGATATTGGGTGTGTAAGTTTTGTATAATAAGCAAAATAAAATCGCAAGTTCGAATTTCGAGCCAAAAGCGAGCGATGTATTATATATGCCAGTGTTGCCGTTCAGGGATAAGAAATCCATTCATTATCCTGCATTGCAGTCTACGGAAATTTTTAATTTTATCTATGTAATTTTTTTATCGATATCATAAAAAGCAAAAAATACGTGTCAATTTTTTTTTCGATAATCTATATGACGGACTAATTAGAGATGTTACTTTTTTACCCAGAGGACACATTCCTATTGCTATAGAGATTCCTTACGTTAATATAATATTCCACGCGGGCGGAGCCGCGGGCGCTCTCTAGTTTAATAATAAAATAGGTACTCACAATCTTGTTCTAATTGTATGCACGCCAGAGACAGCCACCGCGTCCAACGAGTCTTTCTAAAATGAAAAGAAAGTAAATTAATATACATATTTTTTAAAATATAATTCAACAATCAGTTTAGTCCGATAAAATAATCAGTAAAAAAAATTCGTCAATAAAATTATGATATATGCTTGTATAAACATCATTTAGAGTTTTTGTGTAAGTAGACATGGTTTTTTAAACAGATCAAACAAAACATTGACAAGTTGAGAACTAACCTTTTGCAAACTTGTATGCATAACTGCACATTACAATAATCCTTTTATCTGTAAAATAAGGAAGATAATTAAAAAACTGCTTAAAAATACCAAACAAGTTTTGTTTATGAAAATAGTCAGAAACATCAATCATCAAACTACAGCTAGGGGCGATACAATCAGTCATCATTTAGTAATTATGTACGAAGTAGATTCACAAATTGCCCCATTTGACAGTTGTCATCAGTTTCGTTCACGTTCCGTTCTATGTATATGGGCACACAGGAAGGGGGGAGGGGGAGCTATGTGTGGGCCCCGAAATTAGAGCTTAGTGTTTTCAATTACTTTTTTGTTGATTTTTTTCGTGTGCCCCGAATTTGATTTTGCTCCAAGGCCCCTTGGTCTAAGGCGGCCTAGCTGACTGACAGGTGTCATATGGGTAATGATAAAAATGTCAGAACTTTTCATTATATGACATTAATTCACATACCATTTATTTTAATGTTCAAATGTTCTCAGATGGGTCCTTGTTACGATTATTTCTGAAAAGAAATTAAAAGAAAATTAAAGTTGTTCTCAAGGATGCAGTTTAAAAAAACACAGTTTGAAATGTCAGAACAGATCGGTCATCAAACATCAGTTAGGGGCGATACAAATAGTCATCATCTCATCAAATGGAAAAGGTAGTTTTTTAAGGGGTAGTGGAAGTGAAACAAATAATTAACATAAAACGAAACAGCAAAATCAATTAGGTACACCAACCTAAAATGGAAGAATCCTCGCAATAACGCCCTCCTGACATTCAGCAAGGTTCCTGTTAAATAAATAAAAACATTGAATATTGCGTTTGAGTTTCTGATTTTAATTAACAAATGATGCAGTCATCAGAATTGATCAATCATCAAGAATCAGACAGGGGCGATACTAATCAGTCATCACATAATGTACAGACTTAAACTTTATTTAGTTCTTTGATGATTACTTGTGTGAGAATAAAATAAACTTATTATCAGTCAATTCTTACCTTTGAAATTTCTGCTATAGTGAAGCAAACGAAAACCATCTATCAAGTCAGGTGTTCTCACTGTGAAGAAACAGATCTTGGTTAGATTGGGCTCATAATCAAGTAAAAAAATAAATAATATTTTTGAATAAATCAGAATCATCAAGAGTCAGCGTGATAACAATAATCATCATTTTACTAAATTTATGATTCTTCAGAATCTATTCAAACCCCACATAAAACGAGAATAGATATCATATCATCCTATGTAAATAGAAATATTTCATGTTTGCAATTAATTAAAAGATTTTTTTATATAAATCAACAACCCATGTGGTTGACAAAATAAAAAGCCTCTGCCTGATATGGGTCAACTGCTTCTTTTCTTAAAAATAATAACCAAACAACAACAATGAACCAAACTTACCCTCAGCAACTTCATTTGGTCCTTTTTTATGTTTCGTTTTCTGTTAACAAAAACATTATGTTAATGTTAAATCTAGGGAATCCAATCAAAATTTTGTTCATTTTGTACACTTCAATCAGAAATGATCAATCATCAAACTTCAGACAGGGGCGATACTTTCATACATCATTTTAATTTCATTTTTTAAAATAATTTTACAAAATGATAAATTGTGTTAGTAATAGCCATCAACCATTTGTGTTTGTAGCAAATTGCCTTCTATTTTTTTTAAATAATTAGCTTTTTACAGTTAATGCACTTTGAACTTACACCAACATTAAGGAAGTAGTAACTATAATTAATTTTTTTTAACAGCCATCACAGTCCAGTAAAATTAGTGTCATCACAATATGTCAATAATGACATAAATTGTACTGGGATGACAGATGTCAAATATCGGCTGTTAATAAATTCTAACCATAGTTTTGATTTGGCATCAAGTGTAAAAGGTAACAGCCAGAAACATGAATAGCTGATAGCTATTGTCAATGCTTCCAACTTACCACAGCATAGATCAACTGATGCTTGGCTTCAGCTTAAATGCTTTTATCATTCGGCAGGATACTGAAGTATATAAAAGCCGCATTGTCGCTTTTTCTATCCTATAAACGAAAGACACACGAACTTGAATAAATCTGCTCTAGTTACCCAAACTGAATGGAAGAATTTGTAGTAGATAGTTGTCACACTCAACCCTTGGTTGTATGGCCATGGAGATCACACAACTTACACGGAGTGTGATTATGTTCCTAACCAGAGTCACATGTGGCAGTAAGTCTATTCACACATCGGCTTTGGTAGGGTAAACCTGCCCACAAACTATTACAGAGCATGTAACATCAAGAAGATGTTTTGTCAAGGGCAGGATTTTTATAAAAAATAAAATAATGAGACACTACTTCTTTACTTATTACATAAGACAAAAAGAAACTTACCATGAATCAAAGATCCTGAGTTGTTCTGCTAACTTGAAGCACAGGAGTCTGTAAAAAGTTTTTTGAAACAATTGTTATGAATCAATTTTACAGAAACCTTTTGGTGCAAACTTGCAATCCAGCAAGAAAATAAATCTACTCTTTTTAAATATCTACTTATTGCGGGCTTGGATAAGTAAATATTTAGCTTTGTCAGAATAGTTGTCACATTCAACCCTTGGTTGTATGGCCATGGAGATCACACAACTTACACGGAGTGTGATAATGTTCCTAACCAGAGTCACGCATGACAGTGAATCTGTTCACACATCGGCTTTGGTAGGGTAAGTAAAGACAACCTTAACTTAAGTTGAAGGGATACTCATAATCAGTTGTCAAGCCACTGGAATGTTGGTTAATAGATGCAAGTGACACTAATAAGCACATGCAACAATCAGTACATCATGATAGTCTGAAAAGTTTAAGGTTATGATGAAAGCATGTAACCATTTAAAATTTTTTTTAGCTTACCTGTCAATATATTATTGCCAAGGTTTTATGTTTCAATTCCATTTTCTGCCCTTTTTAGATAGCATTGCAAGTTCAGAGTTTTAATTTGATTTATGTCCATCTGAAGCAATAACAAAATAAATATTAAATTTTTCAAATTGGATGTAATTAAGTTGCTGTCAGTAACATAATTCAGCAAGGTGGTAAAGATGAAATCACATGGATTCATACGAACGAGACTACAATTTAAAATTCATCATAGTAGGTATTAATTTTAAAATTATAACAGTATCATCATGTTCATTAACCGACTTCTTTTATAGCACTTTGCTCACCTCTCATAGTGAAGACATTTTTTTGTTACAGTTGTTTGTAACAGTAATCATTGAAACTGGTTGCTGGCAGCAGTGGCAGCTGAAAAATAATATTTTATTACTAACAAATATTAAGTAGGTACCTCGGATACAATATTTTAAGTAATCAGTTAGGTGGTAAGTTTGAAATCACTTGAGTTCATACGAACGAGACTATAATTTATAATTCATCATATTAAGCAGACAATCATATTTAAACAAAGTCATACACAACTAACCTGAATATTTATTACTCAAGTGTTGGCCGGTTCCCATCCTGAAACGTAAAAAAGATTGAGTAAAAAATAAACACCACATGTTCTGTTATAACCACTAAACTCACCTCATTTCACAAAAAATGGATATCAAAAGGACTAACAATAACACAGTGTTGCTTAAAGTAATTCTTTATTCTGTCCTTGTCACTTAACCTCCTTAGACACAAGAATTACTTCTTCGCGGGTTTTTTGGTGGCGGGTTTCTTGGTGCGCGGTTTCTTGACTTTCGTCTTCGGGATCTGTTTCTTGCCAAACGCGCCCGCACGCGCCGCTTTCACCTTCAAGCTCTTGAACACGACTGTTCTCGCGCGGTTCCTCTTCACACGTGCCGAAGACAGCTGGAATCTGTCGTAATCTGTCATCTGAGCGCGCTTCTCTTTGTTAGCGAGCTTTTGAGCCCATAAACTCGCAGCCCACTTCTCATTCAGCTTGGCGTCGGTCCACGCTTTCCTGACGACCCGGGTGGGCGCTGTGAAGGGGTAGCTCAGACGGAACTTGGTCAGATGTAGCTGGTTCAGGCGGATCTGTTGGCGAGGGACGCCGCTGCCGGGCCCGTCGACGAGGGCGCGTGTCTGGTCAATGACGTCGACTACGCTGACTAACTTTCCCTTCAAAGGACCATCAGCCACCAGGGCGACTCGCCCCGGTTCAACGTACCTCTCGAATGGCATGACGTTCTGCAATAACACATACACGAAATTCGATGAAATTTTTCATTCACAGTAACTACTATATTAGCTTGGTGAGACATTGTAAATAGCAAACAGGTCCGGTGAGAAACCAGGTGACATTGTTGATATTTCTCAAAAATAAGAATGAACCACGTATGTCGAGGTAACTAAGAGTCACTTAAATTAATAAAACGGTACGAAAAAGGCAAGAGATGCACGATTCAAAGGGATAAAATATTTCCTAACCTAAATAACGCCTTCACGAATGAAAAGTACTAACGAAAAGAATTTCCGGAGGTTTGACAGTTTTAACAATGTTGCCATGATAAAAAGCTAGGTAGCCTAAAATCGGTTTTTATCGATAATGATTAAGGGCTGTTACACAATTTCGAGATAATTATTTAATTGTTATGTATGGAACCCTTTGTCAAGCACTATAGCACTAGGAAATTGTTTTGATATTAGCCTAGCATTATAGTGTTTATTTAAGACAAATAAATTGTTATTTGTTTTACACTATTCGTCAGTTAAAAATATAGGTAGTTTATTAAGTAAAATAGACGCTGTGTCGTATCGGGAGGTGAAAGAACTTGCATTGGAAAGAACGGACTGGAGACAACTGCATCGACAAGAGTAGCACTCTTAAATAAGACGATGATGATGATTAAGTAAAATGTTGTAAAGGGATATGGATATGACTGCTTCCGCTCTAGGAGTAACATGGCGGCAATTTCAACGTCGCTTAGCAACACGCACACCACAACATTCGTGACTTGAGATTAAACGTGCGTTGTATTTATTTCGTTATAACAAAATGCGTTTAAAATATTCAAAAACTTTATTGGAAGCCCAGGCAAGACATTTATTATATATGCCTACTTACTTACTTAATTTACCCAATGCGTACCTAGTTCTTTTTTTGCATGACTAAATACTTTCCAGTGTTTTGGATTTTATGATACTTAAATAAATATTGACTTAATTTCCAGGGCACTGAGAGTCCTATCGCTGATATAGCTTTTTCGCCAAACAACGTGAAACTGGCTGTGGCCACGTGTGAGCGGGTGGTGCTTCTCTTCGACCGGGATGGAGTCCGCAGAGATAAGTTCAGCACGAAACCTGCCGACCCCGCAGCTGGGAAGAAGTCTTACGTTATTACCGGTAAGTTTATTTCTTCTAGCTACAAATACAGAAATACTTACTTGATATTTATTTATACTCCGTTTAGTTTACCATTTCAAACGTTTTTTCGTTTTAATTAAAACAAAGGCAATTTTTAAAACCTATGTTAACTTGTACGAAGAAAACATAATAAACTAGCTTATGCCACGCGGCTTTGCTCCCGTGAAATATTTCAAAATGGGCTAGTTCCCTAGCTAGTTACCTCGTGGTAATTTAGAAAAATCCCTTCTTAGTGCACCTCCAGAATACTCAAGGTATATGTTTGCCAAATTTCAAGTCTCTAGGTCCAGTGGTTTAGGCTGTGCGTTGTTTGTCAGTCCGTCAGTCAGTCAGTCACGGTACTGTTTTATAGGTATAATACCTAGATACCGCTAATAAGTAGGTAAGTAATTGTATTATTTCTTCATTAGTCTTCGAATTGTCGACAAAGTTATTATAAATAAATTAATAAATAAATTCATTAATCTTCGAATTGTCGACAAAGTTATTATAAATAAATAAATAAATAAATATCATGGGACATATTGACACCAATTGAACTAATCCCAAACTAGGCAAAGCCTGTACTATGGGTACTAGACAACGGATAAGCATACTTATATAGATAAATACATACTTATATACATCTTAAACATCCAAGACCCGAGAACAAACATTCGTATTCATCATACAAACATTTGCCCCGACCGCGATTCGAACCCGGGACCTCAAGCTTCATAGTCAGGGTCGCTAACCACTAGGCCAACCGGTCGTCAATTATATTTTGACCGTTAATTCAAATGATAAATTAATCGGAGTTATTATGTCCATATGACCTTGTTTTGGAGAATAGAGCTTCAAAATCATATACTCGCCTATTATTAGGTAAGTACCTACCTATAGTGTATACATGTATCGTACTTTTTTGTTGCGGTAGAATTAACAAATAATTAGACCTAACGCGAGTCAAAAATCAGTGTTGTTAGTGTCGAGTGAGGCCTATATATTATTCTCCACCAATGAGAGACAATAAGCTACTGGCCAATAATTGGTGGAAATTGACAGATCGAATTTCTCAAATTTCAAAGTGAAACTTAAATATACAGAAAGCCCGGAAAAAAATGGGATTCGAACCCAGGACCTTCACCATGCCGTGGTGTCGCACTACCAACTGTACCATCCGAGCAATCAGTGGTAGCAGCGAAGAACGCCTGTAAATTCACGTTTCAGTTTAATTCAAACCCTAAACACCCTGCATAGACCTCTACACTAGCGATCCAGGCGCATGCAGGTTTGACGCTTACTGCAAGTTGTTATTTTTTTCAGGCCTGTCCTTCAGCGAAAACTCGGAGTTGCTAGGGGTAGCTCAGAGTGACAACATGGTGTTCGTGTACCGAGTGGGCGCGGACTGGAGCGGCAAGAAGGTGATCTGCAACAAGTTCCCGCTCACCGGCGCCCCCATGCGGCTGCTCGCTGCTGAAGTTGGCTTTTATACCGGCACCAGTGATGGCAAGATTAGGTCAGACCAATATTATACAATTCAAATAACCTTTATTGAACAACAAATCGGTATTAGGTATGACAGTAACATAACCTAACCAACTTAGAAAAGTTGAAAAACCCCCGACATTGTCATTTTAATGAAACTTAGCTAAGAACCATCTCGATTAAACTAGCTTTCGATTAAAAAAAACCGCATCGAAATCGGTAAAATCCGTTTGGCAGCTATGATGCCACAGACAGATACACAGATACACAGACAAACAGATACACAGGTCAAACTTATAACACCCCTCTTTTTCGTCGGGGGTTAAAAATCAAGCAGAGTAGGCAATAGGCGGTCTTGTCACTTAAAAGCAATCTATGACCATTAGTATTTTTAACCATTATTTCTAGTAGGTCATATATTTAATTAAAAAGCCATAAAAATACATTAGCATACCTACCTATGAAATCAGTAAAAAAAAAACTTAAACTGACTTATTATAAACCTAAAAATCTATATGTGCAAATATCGCCCAGATCGTTGTCACTAGGCAGGGTGCCATAAGGCTAGCTGCGTTTCCTCTTTGTATGGCGATGCCGATACGATGCCCGAGGAAAGAGCCAGCCCTATGGTCACCTGTGGATCGCGCAAGTTTACTTTTAAGCATGCTAAAAAGCTTTTTTGCTTCCGGTCCCCACGGCCCTAAGGTTTCCACAGCAAATGCAGCAAATATACAGCTGTCAGCCAAGTTTGCGTATTTGCGACGCTTTGCTGTTTCGGCCGTTTCAGCTGCCGCGCCCGCCCTTAATGTCGTCTTGACACGGTGGGAAGGCGCTAGCGTGTCCACACATGTGGCATCCCATATGAGCGGCCGTCCCATATGCCACGGCACGAGCGTCATGCCGTTGGGTCTCTTGCCATCATCACGCGCCAGCCCAATAGGCTCCAGTGATGAAGGCACGTTAATACTGGCAAGAGCCCGACGAATTATTTCGTCCAGGCAGGCGTGGCGAGATAAACGGCCGGCACTTTTGGAACAAGCTAGGCCGTGGTGACCCAGACGATCCACGTTAATGCCACAATGGCAACGATGGGGTTCAACAATAGTCGCGCCAAGCCTTAAGCCCACAGCCAACCTGTAACTATTATTGTCCATTAGATTCCCATAGTTGACGGATGGGTACGCCTTAAGGTAAATCTAATAGGTAAATCTTCAGCCTAATATGGCTTTTGAGCCAACTGTCCTGAAACTAACAATACATCACATTTATTCACAAACGATTTATGAAATCACGCTCCGAAAATGCTAAGTATCTAAGATGGTGAATACTTAACTGTTGAATTACAAAATTGCTGTAAGTATTGTTGCTGAAATTAACTTTTCGTGGGTGAGAAAATTAATTAGTACCGTAATTGACTTTTACCTACTGCGGACCGCAGTCTGAGGCTGTATTTCAATTTCAAGGCGGTTTAAGTTTTTCACCATTTTCGAAATATATTTTCATAGGTGTTACATAAAAAAAAATTCTCCAGAACTACGTTCAAGCGAAGTTGTTACAAGATGCGGAATACTGGTGACTCTTAGGCGCAAGTTTTACTTGTTGGAGTGGAACAGATTACGCCCGCGACGTGTAGAATTAATTACTCTAGTAAGCGTCTAGTCTAGAGAGCCTGTATGATCTGAAACCTGCAGGTCACTGGACTGCAAAAGCAACAAAAGCACCAGTCTGTGGACGGGCGGTGCGTGCTGCGTGTCGCTGGCGCGGGGCGGCTCCACTCTGGCCTCGGGGCACGTGGACGGCACCCTGTTCGTCAATGGCCGTCTGTTACTGCGCTACGCGTTGCCACCCACCGCACTCATTCTACTGCCACCACATGTAAGCTTTTCAGGGAAACGCTTATGACAGGGAATTGGAATTTCACATTGGTTAAAAGAGTTTTTTTTTATTTATTTTTATTTATTTATGAAAACATTACACTACCATTACAGAACATTCAATGCGATAGTGTACTAAATTAACTAAGTATTAAATTAAATTACAACACATTACTTAAAATTAGTTTATTTTTAACCGACTTCAAAAAAGGAGGAGGTTCTCAATTCGTCGGTTTTTTTTTGTATGATCCCCGATTACTCGAAGACGGCTTCACCGATTTCAAAAATTCTTTTTTTGTTTGAAAGGGTATACTTTCTAGTTGGACCCATTGTCACCAAGTCAGGATCTGATGATGGGATCCCAGGGAAATAGAGGGCAGCCCTCAAATTTTATAGACATGTATGTATGTATGTATATCTCTTTATTGCACATAAACATAAAAAAAACAGATAACAGAACAAAAGCAAATGTACATAGGCGAACTTATCCCTTAAAGGGATCTCTACCAGTTGACCTTCGGGCGATTGACAGGACATCAGAAAAAAGAGTAGATGTATCATGTGTTTCATATATTTTCGAAAGCTATTCAAGTACTTGTGTCTGGTAGTCATCATCTCGTGTTGATGAGGTGATGATGGAAGGCACAACTCCTTAACGGTTAGGAGTTGGAGGATAATTATTTTGAATATTAACGTAACTTAAAATTGTAAAATAAAAAATCTTTTAACAAAAAGTAAAACCGCCTTAAAAAAAAAACTTCTGAAAAAATACATAAAATAATGCTATAAAGCCATGAGTTTTATGACCTAGCAGAAATATGAAGTCGGTACTTCATTCAAAGAATATTCCGCTGGCACCGCACCGACTTCATATTTCTGCTAGGCCATAAAACTCATTTATTGTGTGTGTTTTATTATTTTATGTGTCTTTTCTGAGGTTTTTTTAAAGGCGGTTTTACTTTTTGTTAAAAGATTTTAGGTATATCAGTTAAATATTTACAAGGTACGATCGAGGAAATTAATTCCTGACCCATCATGGAACCTTTTCACAGTAAACGTCATAGTGACATCGCATAGTTTGACAAGGAAAATCGTTATGACGTTTACTATGAAAATGTTCTATGGTGGGTCAGGAATTAATTTCCTCGACTTTGCCTAGACTATTTTGTTTTTCATTTATTCAAACGCTGTCAATGTTTAGTGCAGGTAGGTTTCATCTATATTGCACGTCATTACTAGGGGTCCTGTTCACTTCGCATTCAATTCTTCTCCTTCACGACAAGGTTCTTGGTCCATCGTGTGGAGTGAGTTGTAATAAGCAGTGCCCTAAGCACGACTTGTCGAATCCTGCGTTACGTTACGGTTATCGTATCGAGATCGAGAAATCTCATACTAAATTTTAGTTCCAAATACGCTCACGGGCGGGCGCTGTTCCAAACGTCATACAAACTCGCTAACGTTTACTATTCGATTTTACGTGACGCAGGATTCGTAAAAGTCGTGCTCGACCCTCTGATGTTGTGCCGGGGGACCGAATATTGAAAGAAAAGAGTTAGGGGTTGTATTTATTGCATCGGAGTTAAGAAACTTCAATAATGTCATGTAAGAAGACCAGCGTTAGCTACTCATTAGTAGTAGCAATTCCTTTTATCCGAAGACTAGGTGGCGCTAGGCTCGCTACCATAGTATCGATTATCTCGTCCGTCTGTCTGTCGATTTTGTTGGAATCTATCTGGAACCAATTAAAAAATAAATGAATTGAAAAATAATATATACTAAGAATTTAAGAATTAAGCAGAAATAGGTCTACTTCCTGACAAGGGTACCGACATCAGCGAATGCTGGTTTGCGGCCATTAATGTAATAATTAGTAAGTACTTAATAAAAAGTATCGAGTGTATAGTTGATAGTGGGGTCGTGCGACGGGCGCGTGTCGGTGTACGAGGCGCAGCGCGGCGCGCTCCTGCGCAGCGCCGAGCCGCCGCTGCCGGCCGCGCGCCGCGACCTCATCGCCGCCGCGCCCAGCCCCTCGGGACAGGTGAGCACGCAGCACCTATGTACCTACTCACATACGCTCGCTCTCATATTTGAAACCGACCATGGAAATAAGGAGACATGTAAGCACTGTCATAATGTATATAAATCATATTTCACTATCAACATAATGCTTTACTTAATTGTGACATTTGTAAGACTCTCTAGGAATAAACGTCATCAGAAACTTAAGAACACCGATGTGATAAAGATGCAGACTCCAGCGCTCTTGCTCAGATGCTGACCAGAATGTTTATAATTTATATTCTATGTTTATTTGCAGACGATAGCGTTAGGCGTATTCGACGGTTTTCTCGTAGGTGACATAAAAGACTCTGGCGGTCTGGAGTTGACCATGACGCCCATCCCCAATCTGTACGCGACGCGCGCGCTCGCCTGGAGCGGGGACGGGACTAAACTAGCAGTAGCCTCGCAAACCGGCGCTGTTATACTGCTCGAAGCTGTTCTCAGGTAGACTCATCAATCAACATGCTGTTTGTACTGAGGTTAGTCTGGCTTGAAGGACCAATTCATGTGAGGATATATGGTTTAGGAGTAACAACTATCTAATAAACCTCTCGTATGCGGGTAGTAAAAAAATATTGCATTATTTTATTCTTATCAGTAGCATCTTATTAATTTTAAAGACTGAAATAAGAATATAAATAAGAGAGTTAAATAAGTAATAAATAACAGTAAAGTATATAAATAACAGTATATAATTCACCCTTTTAGCCTCAGGTCGTCGGATCGGTTAGCCTAATTTCTATGAAAAATTGAGTGTACACAGTGAACGCATATAAAACATGGAAGCAGTCTTTTCATACAACGTATCGTTCACTAGCAGAGCCAAAACTCGCACAAAGATGAAGTACACACACATCAGCAAAGTAACCATACACTATGCATATGCAATATGCCGGTGTAATTACGGGAACAAGAGACAATTCATCTTAGCTCTCTAGGTTGGCAACGCATCTGCGGGCCCTTCGGGGTTGTGGGTATCTATGGGCAGTGGTGATCACTTACCATCAGGTGACCCACTAGCTCGTTTGCCTTCCTCGTCGTATAAAAAAAAAACAAAAATTAAATTAAATATGCACCAATCTAGGTCGCTATTAGGATTGCTTTGCTAGTTACGCCATTTTATAAATATTCAAAGATTTGACCAGAAGGCCAGTAGCGTTTGTCAGCGTCCGGCAATGCGCACTGGCCCAATGTGATTGGTTCTCGGCATGACAGATTATGGCCATTATTGGTTCGCGCGCCTGCTGCGATGTCAACGTCTGTCAGATGTGGTCAGATGCGTGGACAACGTTATGCCTGAGGGGACCACTCGTAAAAAAAAATCGTATTCTTGCACTATCTTAATAATTATAATTGTAATATATTGTATTTAGCAATTATTATTATTTTTTATTTTTTTTTATACAACGAGGAAGGCAAGCGAGCAAGTGGGTCACCTGATGGTAAGTGATCACCACTGCCCATAGACACCCGCAACTCCGGAGGGTTTGCAGATGCGTTGCCAACCTAGAGGGCTAAGATGAAATGCCTCTTGTGCCCGTAATTACACCGGCTGTCTTACTCTCCACACCGGAACACAACAGTGCAAGCACTGCTGCTTAGCGGCAGGATTAACGAGTAAGATGGTGGTAGCGATCCGGACGGACCTCGCACAAGGCCCTACCACCCACAAAATTTAGAGCATTGTAAGATTTTACTTTTACTTATCCAATAAAACCTTGTATTGCTATTACAATTTGTTTATTTGTCGTCCTTCTAATATTGCATTACAAGTTTTTATCACCCTGAAAAATCCTTAAGCTTCTATATAACGTTTCCCTCCAAAAAACCGTGCCGGCTTCCTTCTCTCTTGCTCCTCTTCGTTTTCCCGCCACAGTCTCCCTCTCTGCCTCCCCCTCTCTTTCTGCATTCAAATATGGTGGGCAGCATAAAGCGAAGACAACACATCGCATTTATTTATAAATAACAAATGAGTACTTACATTAAATTGAATATAAACTGTTATACAATTATCCTATTAATTTTAAGAAAGCTAACAGTATACATAGGTAAACCAATTTTGAATATTATGGTTAAATATGATAACATAGGTAGTCAACCCTCGCCTCAGGCGCACAACGCTATAAAACAAGGCTGGCAATAGATTTTCTAGCTGGGCCAAATTTTTTAAGTCCACTACTTTTTGGAGGTGGAAGCAGTGTGGCCGACCATCGCCGCGTCGCGCTATTGGCTGGCTGGCTAATTAACGCGTTGGCGGGCAAATTCAAATGCCTTGGCGGCCATTTGAATTATTTAGTTTCCCGCGTGCCTGGGTTTGGACACCGTTCCGAATTTCCACCCGCTTTCGCCTGAAATCCAAATCTGTATCTTAATAAATATATAGTCCAACAGGTAATTAATAATTAGTAATTGAGATGCTACATTATGCATAATGACATCCCTGTGGTAAGCAAGAAGATTTATGAATTTTCAAGTAATGGTGTACTTACATCTGAAAAGTGATTCCACTACCCTTGGGTGCCTTGGGGCAGTGATCCGTGTGATTTTTGCACAACTTCGCCACACATGAAGGCATTTTAAAAGATAAATCTTATTTTTGATGATTAAAATAAACTGTCAAAATAGCGTCCGCCATTGCGGACTCGCGCAACCTAACTGTGCCCTAAGCACGACTTGTCGAATCCTGCGTTACGTTACGGTTATCGTATCGAGATCGAGAAATCTCATACTAAATTTTAGTTCCAAATACGCTCACGGGCGGGCGCTGTTCCAAACGTCATACAAACTCGTTATAGTTTACTATTCGAGTTTACGTGACGCAGGATTCGACAAGTCGTGCTTAGGGCACTGATCGGCGCGCAGGTATTTATAGTTTTCAAGCCCCACCCACCGCGGTACAGTTTTCGTGGGGTCATTTTAAAGTGACAGGAATGCTTCCATGTCTTATATGCGTTCACTGAGTGTACATAATTGAATGACGGCAAGCAATGGAATAAAATGGCGTTTGGTGCCAGACGCTGGGTTTGGCGCGACGCGGTTGAGGTGCAGCACGTGAGCCCGAAGCAGCTGGTGCTGGCCCGGCTGGCCCGCGACGCGCCGCCGCTCACCGTCACCACCAAGGTCGCGCCAGACATCTTCAACGTTCGCTTCATAGGTGTGAACTGCTATAGATTATGACTGGGCATGATTAATGCAAGACATCGGATTACACCCATATCAATATTATCGGATAATTGTGTTTTATGTTTATTATGCCAAAATATCACGGTAGCTTTTCTTTCGAGTGTTCAGTCATTTATTATATCTACAAGGACCTTATGGAGTAGGAAGGTACTTTTAATAACTTTCAAAAACACTTGTTATGTTTTCAGGTAATGACTGGTACGCGGTGTGCCGAACTAGTAGCACTTTCATACTGTGCGATATAGCTCGGGGTTTAACTAGCGAAGTAAGTGCTTGGTAAATATTCATATTGTCTTCCAAAATTGTTCAGCTTTAATTTAATACTTACCTAAATACCTAGTGTTGATAGCTGCTAAGTCTGCTAAATTATAAAGACCAACTCTCCTTTTACAACAATGAGAAAATGATTAAGTATCAACAAATTTTGAACCGTACCTACCTATGCTTTAAGGGATTGTGTGTTAATTTTTGAAGATTCCGTGGTCTGGCAGCGGCGAGAGAATCTACGCGGCGGTCGGGGGCGCTTGTCTGCTGCACAGAGCCGGCGAGCTAAGCGTGGTGGAGTACGGGCTCGACAAAGTGCTGCACACCGTAAGTAGCGAAGCAATTAAGGGCTTGGAACCGGTATTGTTAATATCAGAATCGTAACAGCCGTGTACCATAATGTTCCATTTCTGTAGGTCCAGCCAGTATCAAACATATCGGAACCGACAATGGGCAAAACATTTAAAGTCGTTACCAATGGAGCCGATGCAGTGTCAAGCATTATTTGACTAAAATTAGGCATCCCTTCATGCGCCTGCCACAGTACTAGTACCTTAGGCCACGTTGGTTGAGTTTTAGTTTCAATCTGCACAAACTTATCGTCAAACTTCAAATAGATTTCATTGAGGGTTTGCACAGGATATTTACCAGCCAAGCTCCGAGCCGACTCAATAAATTTTGTAGAAAATGCGCTGAAACGTAAACAAATGAAAGGTATTTTCCTTAACAGGTTAGAACGGAGCGGGTCAACCCTCACGTTCTGAGCGTGAGAATCAACGAAGGGAGCAAGCTGGATGGCGAGGAGCAGGACAGGAAGCATCTGGCGTACCTGCTGGACCGACAAACCATTGCTGTGGTGGACCTTACTACCGGTAACATCCCACACACCACAAATTACAAGTAGTTGGAAACTTTCGTTTACCTCCCATCATATTTAGAACCTCCGACCCAAAAAGAGAGTGTTATAATATGTATAAGTTTGAGGAGTGTGTATGTCTGCGGTATCGTAGCTCCTAATCGGAGGGGCCTATTTGGACATAGTTTAATTTTATTCGTAAGCTAGTTAAATTAATCGATACCTATGCTTCAGCCGTTTTTGAGATACTTATTGAACTTCAAGTTTTCTAAGTTGGTTGGTGGCGCTGTTTTTCGTGCACAGGGGCACAGTTAGGCCAGTGGTGGCACGAGGCCCGCGTGGACTGGCTCGAGCTGAACGAGAGCGGCCGCCTTCTGCTGCTGCGAGACACCAGGCGCAGACTCATTTTACTACGCCTGCAGTCCGGCGATAAGGTACTGCTTCCTCTCTACTCATTGATGGCTTTGCATAGTTCTGATGGAATGCCAAGTTTATTCTTAGAGGTATTTTACCAAATTTACACCGTAATAATATCCAATTCTCAAATTTAACAGGAAATCATAGCAAGTGGCGTGGGATTCGTTCAATGGATTGAAGACAGTGATGCCGTGGTGGCACAAACCCCGACACATCTACTGATTTGGTAAAACGTTTTTCTGATTAGGTATCCCACTGCTGGGGACAGGCCTTCTCTCAGTATGAGTATTAATATTAGATATTAATAGCAGCGTGTGATGAAACTGATAATAACCAGGTACAGCGCCTGGGACGCGGGTAGCGTGGAGATGGCCGAATGCGGCGGCGGCGTGGCCGCGGAGGTCAGCTCGCGACGGGTCCTCTTCGACGGAGGACACCTGCCGTTCCTGCAGCTCGACGAACACAGGCTGGCCTTCAGTATGTATCACACAAATACGACCTTTTTATCAGTTAAGGGAATACGTTAAATATGCCCCAAGACTTGTATAACATATGTACCTACCAACCTACCTAAGCAAAGTGATAACATTTTGAGTAGAAAATTGTTTTACGTATAGATAATGCATTACGCAGTGGAGACCTATCCGGCTGTGCTTCGTATTTGGACGGTGTGGGGAGAGCGGACTTAGTCCCGCTGTGGAGGCAGCTCGCTGAAAGAGCGTTTGCGGATGATGATATTCAGGTATTCGGATTTGGCGTTATTCGTGTTCAAAGGTAGTATTTTCCTCCATCGCTCAAAAAAAAATTTTTTTTTTGCTAGTTAGCTGCTAAATGTTATCGAGAAGTGGGTGACGAGGCTCGCGCATTTTATCTCGACGAGACCGTCGCGTTGGCGGCCAGAGAGGGAGACGGTGACGCTTCTGCTGGTAACTATCTAACGCCTCATTTATTTTCGTCGTACCTGTCTCGCGTTAAAACTTGAAATAACAACATTTTCATATTGCTATTGCACTTTTGCCACTGCACTGTTAGTGTTTTATTAAAAAAAATGCCCATTTATTTTGAACTGTAACATTTTATTTCCTTGCAATTTCTGGGGATTGCCCTAACGCGGTTATCGTATTTGTAAATTACTTACCTGCGCCTCTAGCTTTTACTAAAGTAAGTAACCTACCCGATTCAACTCAGCGAACTTTTCGTCTATGATGCAGGTCTTCACAGTGCCGTGGTTCGAGCGAGGCTTGCCATTTTTTTTGGAGACCTTTCCAAGGCGGAAGATTTTTACGTGAAGAAAACTAACCGACCAGAGATGGCCATAAGCATGTATAAGCAGTTCAATAGATGGACGGAAGCTATTTCGTTGGCTGAAAAAACCGATCGGCTCACTGTCTCGGGCTTAAAGCAACAACATATGGACTATTTAACTTCTACTGGTAAGATAAGGAATATTTCATAATGAAATTTACTTATCATGTTTTGGATCATTTATTTATTTAAATATATGTAAATACAGTAGAAACCTACACATTCATGTTTAAAATATAGCTGCCCGTCCAAGTGAAAAAAACATTGTAAGTGTAAAATGTTTGATTTTGAGAAAGTTATAAGTAAATCTAGGTAAGTACTTAAGTTCATGTAAATATAGTATGCTTTAGAGCAATATAAAATTTGATAAGTTTGTTCTTTGACTAGTTTAAAAGTTACGTTTTAAGTAAGTAGTTTCCTTTTGACAAGATTAAAATATTATTTAGATATGGATGGCCACAAATCGAAAACTACCCTGAGTATTATAATTTATAACTTATGCGGCTCGGGTGAAAGCGTCTCGGGTAAAATGGCGCGTTTCATGCACTTGTTGTACAATCTTCTATTTCCCCATCTCTGCATTATACATATTTTTACATACCTAGTCTACACACGATCATCTACTTAATCTGGTAAAAAAAAGGTTAACAAAAACCAAATGTTTTTATAACCGTAGGAAGGCTAGGTGAGGCGGGAGCGGAGCTAGCATCGTCCGGGGACGTCCGCGGGGCGGTGAGGCTCTGGCTGCAAGGGGGCCGCGCCCGCCGCGCCGCCGCCCTCATACTGCAGCAGCCGGGCTTGCTCAGAGACAACGAAATGGTCGAGACGGTGCACGCGCAGTTGATACAGGTGCGTGTCGATTACGGATTTCAGTGGCAGATGGCTATAGGTATCTGGAAGGAATTCATGGCATTATATCGACGAAGAACCAAACATGGCATTCATTTGGGAGCGGGGTCCACAACATACGACATATAAACTGGTAGATCCTTATGAGGCTTTATAAAACGCGCACATTAAACTTACGTAAAAAATGTTCTTTTACGTCTTCAGGAGGAATGGTGGGAAATGGCCGGCGAAATATCGGAGCGCCGCGGTGACAGTCTAACTGCCATCGAGTACTACGCCAAGGGCAATAACTTTGCACGTGCTGTTCAACTTGCTAGAGAGGTATCTTTCTTTTAAGGTGGTCACAGAGTGCGCATTTAAATGCAGGTAGCGATGCATCCATACAGATGGTCTCTAGTGCATGTTGTTGTTTAGACGTGTCCAGGTGAAGTGACCAGGTTGGAGGGCGCGTGGGGCGCGTGGCTGGTGGGCGCGCGGCAGGCGGGCGCCGCCGTGCCGCACCTGATCGAGGCCGGGGACTCCAGGGGGGCCCTGGCCGCAGCCCTGAAGGCGCATCACTACAAGAAGGCGTTGCAGATTGTACAGGTACAAAATTGTCAGCACACGCACACGCACTAAAACAGCTGTCCGCGTAGTATTTTTAAATATCTTGCCCGCTCTCTGATAAACCTATTGTTAAATTTAATTGTAACCTAAATAACCGTCAACCAAAATTTGGTACTAGCTTTCGGAAGAGTCCTTTGTTGCTCCAAGGGAAAATCTAAAATTGGTTCAGCAGATTTTTCATGTTAAAGTACCTACTTTTCTTTTAAGTTAACGTATTTTGCAGGTCATTGAAGACAAGGAAATGATTCGCGAACAATGCGAACAGCTAGCTGACCACTTTATTTCTACCCAGGTGAGGTTCAGATGACATTACCTTGACATTATTATGGTGGTGCTTGTTGCTTCAAACTGCAACTTATTAAGTTCACTAAATTAAATTAAAAGAGAAGCGAAACTCAAAATGTGTGTCAGTCTAGTGTACAGTCAGCAGCAATAGTTGCTAAGCAACCGAAGCGTTCACAATGATCTGCACAAGCTCTTATATCTATAACAATAGATCCGTGCTTAGATCATTGTGAACGCTTCGGTTGTTAACAACTATTGCTGCTGACTGTACCTACGGAGTATAAATTTATGAACGGCTATACTTAAGGGGTCTATATTTTCTCCCATACAGTCGAAGGTCATAATGTAATGCTTGTCATAATTTATCACTAGTCATAACTCTTTTTTTTCCCTGAAACTATTACTTGTTCATTATTATTATAAAAAAACAAACCTAATCTAACCTATAGGGTTCTGCAGAATGACCATTACAAAATTCCTGATTTTTTTACGGTTTCAGAGAAAAAAAGAGTTATGACTAGTGATGGATTATGACAAACATTACATTATGACTAAAAAATTTCGACGAAACAAGGGGACCCCTATACCTAAGACACCTTAGTCAACACAACTAAATATTGTTGTACGCCTCTAGGAATGGGATACAGCAGAACGACTTCTGACATCTTGTGGCATGGCGGATCGTTGCGTCCGCGCATACAACACCGCCGGCAGAGTTGCGGACGGACTCAAACTCGCCGCCGCTCAGCTGTCTGAGGAAGAAACCAGGGACATCTACATACCACTGGCTCAGCAGCTACGGCAGGACGGACAGCTTAGGAAGTCTGAACAAATATACATAGGGCTAGGGGAGCCGGATGAAGCTATATCTATGTATAAGGTACAGTATTAAGTATCTAAAGTGTAGGCCTTTTGCCAAAACACATATTCGGACCGTTCTCGTCGTTCGTATATTGTGTTGGTTGGTCATAAAACACTAGGTGAACAGTTTTTATTAGAAAGGTTCCTCTTATTTTGACTATAGGTACTGGAAATATTTATTTTGGTCATGTATGTCATCATCATCATCACCAGCCTTTTTTTTACGACCCACTGCTGGGCACAGGCCTCCTCTCAAAGTGAGAGGACTTGGCCGATAGTTCCCACGCGGGCCCAGTGCGGATTGGGAACTTCACACACATCATTGAATTGCTTCGCAGGTGTGTGCAGGTTTCCTCACGATGTTTTCCTTCACCGAAAAGCTCATGATAAATTACAAATGTAATTCTGCACATAAATTCCGAAAAACTCAGAGGTGAGAGCCGGGATTTGAACCCACGACACTCTGCTTGAGAGACCATAGGTCAAACCACTAGGCTAACACGGTCATGTATGTAATATTATATTAATATCAATAAGTGTACTTTAGGAAGCTTCGCAGTATGAGGCCATGTTGCGTCTGGTGGCGGCGCATCGTGGCTCCCTGTTGGAGGCCACGCGGCGGCACGTGGCGCAGGCGCTGCACGCCTCCGGGGACCTCCGAGCTGCTGAGAACTACTATGTCCAAGCCGGTAGGTGTCGGTGCTGACCAGAATAATTTGAGTGGCGTCACAGTCAGTGATGCTGCCACAGGTGAAGCGTGTCGTGGCGCCCCGCTGGAGGCCATAGCCGGGGCTCAGACGTTGCACAATCGAGCGGACGATCGGATAGGGGCGCTCTGGGTCACTTTCTGGAAAAAAAAACTTCTTAGCCGTTTGAGTCTTTTTACTTTCACGGGATGATCTCTTAAATAGTGAATGATAATGTCTTATTATTCATAAACCTATTTTTAACTAAATTGCAGGTGAAGTTCGTTTGTCTTTTTTTGTCACATTGACACCCGCAACCCCAGAGGGTTTGCAGGTGCGTTGCCAACCTAGAGAGCTAAAATGAAATGTCTCTGGTGCCCGTAATTACATTGGCTGTCTTACCCTCCACACCGGAACACAACAGTAACATAACATTTCCGTTAGTAAGAAGCAGTCAAAACCTATTTTAGTTAATGGAGGCTTGAGTAACGTTTATGAATAAGGCCATTAGTGTCTGTGCCTTTTCTGTACTTCTGCGGTCGTTTCCTTGTATGTTTATGAGTATTCCACCTAAGATTTTGACGTGCAGGTGACTGGAAAAGCGCGATCCAGATGTACCGGTCCTTGGGGCAGTGGGAGGGCGCGGAGCGCGTGGCGCGCGGCGCGGCGCCGAGCGGCGTGGCGCAGCAGGTGGCGCTGCAGTGGGCGGGCGCGCTGGGCGGCGCGGCGGGCGCCCGCCTGCTGGCCGCGCGCGGGCTGGCCGGCCTGGGCGCGCGCTGGGCGCTGCAGGCACAGAGGTATTGCCAACTTCCTGCTGGTTGCTTGCCGCGCTCAGCTCTGTGGACTGTTCAAACACCACGAAATAGTTACTTTTCTCAAACATGCTCGGAAATTCTCGCCTTCCATTTGAAAATAGAACCCGGGAAGCACCTAATTTTTAACCGACTTCTAAAAAGGAGGAGGTTCTACGTTCCACTCACGTTTCACTACGTTTCAATTGTAAACCGATTTTCAAAATACTTTTTTTATTCGAAAGGGTATACTCCTGAGGTGGTCCCACTGTCACCAAGTCATGATCTGATGACGGGATCTCAGGGAAATCGACGGCAACCCTCAAATTTTATAGGCACGTATCATGTTTCATTCAAAATTTTATACGAACAAACCGTCGAAGACGGTAAACGGAAATGGATTTCGATTCCATTTTTTCCCGCTTTATTAACTTTTTAAAAGTTGTAACATGTAAAATTAAACGGACCAAAGAATAATTGCATACAGCCAAGCCAGCCCGATTTACGATTAAATTGCAAATGACAGTTTGTATTTTTTGTAAATAAAATGATCACAGGGGTGTCGATTTTGTGTAATTTTGCTACGGTGAGCTCGAATTTGACATTATTTTTTGGATCCAAGATGGCGAATGACTGTCTGACATTTTTTTCATTTAAAATGGTCATGGGTGTCAATTTCACGTAATTTGGCTGCGGTGAGCTCGAATTTGACATTATTTATTGAATTCAAGATGGCGGATGAGTTTGACATTTTTGTCACTAAAAATGGTCAAGGGTTGATTTCGTGTGATTTTGCTCGAATTTCGCAATATTTTTAATCACATTTAACATTTAGTAATTTAACACTTATTTAGTTCTTGATAACGTACTTCGTGATTTATTTTTTAAGTTACTTGTTTTTTTGCAAATGAGGTTTTTTAATTTCCTCACATTATTCGAGAAAAACACTATATATTCCTCGACGGAAACGTGAATTGCCTACTTTCCGGACCTCGGCAATAATGTACTATTTTGATATAAGAGCGGAAAGTATGTCATTATGCACGAGTCCCGAGGCGCAAGGCGAGGGTAAAGGCGCTCGGGACGAGTGAAAATGACACTTCCGCACGTGTACCCAACGACGTTTTTTTAGTACATTTGCGAAAAAATTACAAAAAAGGGGCGGGCCGCCCCACCACTACCCGTCGGCGTCCAGGTGGAGGAAGGCGTAGGGGTGCCGTCGGCGCCTTGGTAAAGTAAAAAGCACTATACGAAAAATACATTTTGCCGCATAAAACGTAGCTACAAGATGTACCACTTTTTAAGCAACCGTATTAAAATAGTACATTATTGCCGAGGCCCGGAAAGTTGCGAATTGCCTGACGAGGTGGTTTGCAAGCCGAGCATTGCGAGGCTTGCAAAAATGCAAGTCAGGCAATTCGCTCCTTTCCGGCGAGGAATATATAGGTACTTAGTGCTTTTATCAATTAATGTGAGGAAATTAAAAAACCTCATTTGCAAAAAAAAGTAATTTAATAGATAAATCACGAAATAGGTACTTTAACGAAAACCAAAGTGTTCAATTACTTGATGTTAAATGTGATTAAAAATAATGTCAAATTCGAGCTAACCGCTGCAAAAACGAACGGAATCAACACCCATGACCATTTTTAGTGACAAAAATGTTAAACTGTCATCCGCCATCTTGGATCAAAAAATAATATCAAATTCGAGCTTACCGCTGCCAAATTACATGAAATCGACACCCATGTCCAGTTTTAATGACTCGAATGACAAAATGTCATCAGCCATCTTGGATTCAAAAAATAATGTCAAATTTGAGCTCGCCGCACCAAAATTACGTGAAATTGACACCCATGACCATTTTTAGTGACAAAAATGACAAACTGTCATCCACCATATTGGATTCAAAAAATAATGTCAAATTCGAGCTCACCGCAGATAAATTACTCAAAATCGGTATCATGACCATTTTTAGTAAAAAAAACGTCAAACTATCATCCGCCATCTTGGATTCAAAAAATAATGTCAAATTTGAGCTCGCCGCACCAAAATAATGTGAAATTGACACCCATGACCATTTTTTAGTGAAAAAAATGTCAAACTGTCATCCGCCATCTTGGATTCAAAAAATAATGTCAAATTTGTGCTCACCGCAGCAAAATTACACGAAATCGACACCCCTGTGATCATTTTATTTACAAAAATTACAAACTATCATTCACAATTTATGATTGAAAAAAAACTTACTTATGCGGTGCGGTGCGCTGCGGTAAATCGGGCTGGCTTGGCTGTATGCCTACGAGCATATAACCCAATAGAGAGACCCAAAGAAATGCGAATTTAAAAGAAAACAATTCTGTCAACTAGCTGCGCTGGGGACTTGTGATCGCTCCAGTACTCCTAAGTACTCCGATAGTCACGAAACCCGATCGCTAGGGGCGTGCGATAATGACTAATGCTTTCTATCGATATCGATAAAAGGGTTTGCATTTTCTATGCTTGCTTTTATACCAGTAACTAGCTTTTGCCTGTGACTTTAATTTGGCCATTAAGAAATGCAATTTGAAATGAACTGGTAAAGGAACTAACATCTCAAGTAGTATATAAGATAAGATATCATCACCAACTTTGAAATTTTTTGTGGTAATGGTAAGTAAAACTAAACGAGTTAAAAAAACTCTCAGTGATTTGTTGAACTTTAGAGGTCAGGATCTAGTTAAATAAAACGGATCACTCACGTATGTAGTCGAGTTAGCCCGACATGTTTCGGACTAATTCGTAGTCCTTCCTCTCGGAGCGCACGACCCAGCGGCAGCGAGACAGTGAGTGGAGTTACTCCAATTAGTCCGAAGACATGTCTGGGCTAAACTCGACTTATATACGTGAGTGATCCGTTTTGTTTCACTTGACCTTCTAAAGTTCTCAAATCAATCTAAAGTTTTCTTAACTGGTGTAGTTTACCATCGCTTGATAACCTTATTGCAATATAAAAAAACCGATTGAAATCGTTCAACCGTGATTAGGAGCTTAGTGCCACAGACAGACACACTAGTGGTCAAACTTATAACAGCCACCACTTTTCGTCGGGGGTAAAACATACAGTTTAAACATACGAACCTATATCCAGATTAATCACTACACGAAATCAATTATATTAAGATACTTAATGAAGTATTTAGGTAACTAGATAGTAGTAAATCAAAATCCACAATAAAAACCCGATACAAACAATAATAATTTAGTGGATAATTATCGACAATACAAATAAATGCACTGCACCGGTCTAGCGTTCTGGCGTCACAAATGGTAATTACGATAATAAGAGATAGACGTACATGTTTACAGTAAGAGCAAAAAGGACGGAGAGTGGACACGTGACGGACCTGTCCAGTCTTTAACTTGACCCGCGTTGCATTCATCAATTTTTTGAAAATAATCTGGTAAAATAAAGAAATGGACTTACCGATGAAAAGTGATATTGTTTGTTGTTACACTACATGTTATCCTGTTGTTTTTGCACCACTTAACGGCACAACAGGACATGTTGATGTAAATTGACGGTGATTTATATTTTAAATGTCAAACCGTCTTTGGTTCTAGTTTATATTCGAAACTGACGGGAAGCAAATAGGTTGCGAAATATATCGATGACAAATCATTGAAAACTTGATAGGGTCGGGTCGCCTTATATTACGTCTCTATGGGTTATGTGCTCGTAGCTGTATGCAATTATTCTTTGGTGGAGCCGCTTGATTAAGCTGCTCATAGATGGCGCTGAGGAGAGATCTTCCAAATAAAAAATATGACACAATGCATTGAAAAATTCGTTAGGTGCACCAATGATAAGTATGGCTTAATTGGTGGAGCGTGGTACGGATTACCGAGGTTGCTTGTTCAAGTCCAGCTACTTAACAGATTTTTCTTTGCATTGTCATTGTAAGTTTATTCTTTGGTCCCTTTAATTTTACATGTTACAACTATTAAAAAGTTAATAATGCCAGAAAAAAATGGAATTTCATAAATGAAAATGGAATCCATTTCTATTCACCTTCTTCGACGGCTTCTTCGTTTAAAATTTTGAATGAAAAAATTAGGTGCTTCCCGGGTTCTATTTTCAAATGGAAAGCGAGAATTTCCGAGCATATTTGAGAAAAATAAATTGGAGCTGTCAATCCAGGTATTTTCTCACTAAATTGCACGCGTGATTTCAATATACTTAGGTACCTATGTAAAATGTAACGCACTTAGGTTCTCATCAAAATTGAGGAACTCTTTCCTTCTATCCCGGTATAGTTCTGTGGGCAAGTATATATAGTAATGATCCTACGACTATAGTAAAGATCCAAAATTATGTAAAGGTTACGGGTGATAGGTATAAAAATTCAAATGTAAGTAGGTACATGATCTCAATTGGAAAATCTTTTTGTATTTTTTATTTATTTTCGGTTCGATTCCCGGGGTTGGTATTTTTCTGGTTTTTTTTTCTGTGTATTCATGTTTCGGTGAGTTTATTAAAAATATCATTGTAAATAGGTACCTACTCTGACTGTGGAGAGGTGTCTGAACCTTTTCTGCAGTATTGAAAATTCAATTTTGATACTTGACTTTAAATACAAGGAGGACTTTTGCTACTCTGCACCCTTCAGATGGGATATCGCGATGGAGCTGAGCGAACTGGGAGGCGGCGTCTCGCGGCGCGAGGTGGCGCGGCACGAGGCGGCGGCGCTGGCGGACGAGCGGCCCGAGCAGGCCGAGGCGGCGTTTCTGCGCGCCGCCGCGCCGCAGGACGCCGTGCGCATGTGGCTCGCGCGGGGGCAGCACCAGCGCGCGCTGCGGCTGGCCGAGCAGCACGCCACGCACATGGTCAGACCGCGACTATATTATGCTACGAGCTGCCCGAGCATTACTTAGGACATTATTTAGGAGGCCTGTCAGTCTATGGTCAGTCATTGTCGAGTAAAAATGAGCATTGCGTATTGGATTGCAGGTAGAAGAAGTATTGGTGGAGGGCGCGAGGGCAGCAGCTGAGCGCGGCGACCTTGCCCAGTTCGAGACTCTTATGATCCGAGCCAACAGACCGAGAGAGGTCGTTCAGCATTACAAGGACCTTGGTGAGTATTTATGGCACTCTCACCACACCGTTCAATATTGGCATTTAGAGTTGTTGACATGAGCTCGCTAGGTCTACAGCTTCGTGTTGTGATGTGCAGAGTTGTGGGAGGAAGCAACGCGCGTGTCCCGGGAGTACCTGCCCGACAGCGCCGAGCCGGTGCCGTCCGCCGTGCCGCCGCTGCTTCAGAGAGCGGCCGAGCAAGCGGACAGGTTAGAGCCTTTAAATAAGACGCTAGCACGAACGTCTCTACTTTCGCTAGCTATCGAAATTGTGTCCTTTAAGTAAGTTTACTAGTGTAGTTTTACTCGGGTTAAGCAAAGCAGAGGGCAAAGTGACGGTAGATATTTGATTTAAACCACCACTAAACGAAAAGGAATTTAATGCCGAAGTTTTACTTAATTTTACTTTACAATTTAGAAGAAGAAGAATAAATTAGACAGATAATTATCAACACTACGAGCGAATCGCGGTAAGCTATACAAAGCAAGATACGTGCGCATGCGCCACGGTCGACGATTGTGCCCTAAGCACGACTTGTCGAATCCTGCGTCACGTAAAATCGAATAGTAAACTATAACGAGTTTGTATGACGTTTGGAACAGCGCCCGCCCGTGAGCGTATTTGTAACTAACATTTAGTATGAGATTTCTCGATCTCGATACGATAACCGTAACGTAACGCAGGATTCGACAAGTCGTGCTTAGGGCACCGGTCCTCCGCGCGGCGCGCGAGAGGGACGCAAGACGCACTGTTGCTGACCCGTTGGAGAACAAAAGATCGCATGACGCGGTGGTGTGACCGGCGGTTGCCCAAGCTCATAAGCGGTAGCGATTTTCTGAGCGGGGTCGTTTGCCACACTAGCATTAATCTTAGGATATGTATCTATATCATAGTTGCGAAGAATAAATGAAATGAAAATGAAAAATCTGGACAAAGAAGGGGAACAATCCCATCATGACATTGTTTTGTTACCTATAACGGGTCCGACCTCTTCAACAATCCTCTTCATACTTCAACAAATGTACACAAAACATTATAAATTATATTAAATAATTGTATCACTCCGTCTATCGGTGAAAACCGTGTCAAAATCCGCTCGGTAGTTTTTGAGTTTATCGCGTTCAGACAGGCAGACAGACGCAGCGGGGGACTTTGTTTTGTGTATATAATATTGATTGAATACGTTTAGAGAGGAGTGGTGGGAAGCGGTGCAGCTGCTGTGTGAAGCCAGCGCCAGTGGCGCGGCGGGCGGCGCCGCGCGGCTGGCGGAGCGCGCGGCGCTGCGGGCCGCCCGGCTGGCCCGGGACCGCCTGCGGGGCGCCCGGCGCAAGGCGGCCGCGGACATGCTGGCTGCCAGGTACACTGCCTATGATTTGGACTGTAATTAGTGTTACTCTATGACGGAGGCACAAACAGACGAGATTCAACTTCAATTTGATATTTTAGGTTTGCTGCTATAGGCCAACCAGACGTCGGGGAGCAGTTGCGGGCGGCCCTCGTCGAAGGATCCAGCGAGGATGAAGATGTCCCAGGTCAGATCGATTGTAAATAGGAAAATGGGTTGTCATGTTTCTTCAGGCGTTAACTTCACGCTCGCCCTGCAGGAGGGTCTGCGGAGTATGAGGATGACGAGCCAGGCCCGGTGGCGCCGGCGCCCGACGGCGATGCAGAGTCAGAAGCCCTAGAGCGGCTGGCCCGCGCCGGCAACTGGCAGCGCTGCCTCGCCCACGCCGGGCCTCGCGCGCCGCACTATGCCCTGCGACACGCCGCGTATCTGTTCAAGACCCATCCTGTAAGACAACTGATCATTGCTT
The DNA here is from genome assembly GCA_963691665.1 of Clepsis dumicolana. Taxonomy (NCBI): domain Eukaryota; kingdom Metazoa; phylum Arthropoda; class Insecta; order Lepidoptera; family Tortricidae; genus Clepsis; species Clepsis dumicolana. The sequence continues at coordinate 8,757,224 of OY829517.1, read as the reverse complement.
TAGGTGTTTAAAGGTGGGCTTCTGAAGGGTGAAAAGGACGAGACAGGTTTGATGGTGCCATTGCTGAAAATAAGGGGAATCGGAAGCTCTGGAACGATTAACATGAACGAAACACGTAGGTAACTTGTCTTGCCGTGACGGCCTTGCCAGTTTATACCCTCACGGTCCCTGATGGACAAGTCTCCAAAGTCTCCAAGACTGTTTGAAACAAGTGACCAAAAAAAGTGTGGTTAACCAACTGCTTAAGCAAAGCCCCATTGCAAAGCGGCCAAAGTCTAATGCTGTTTTTTTTCGAAGAGCTCTTTATTCTTTGGAAAAGATAACGACACTTGGGAATAGACTTCAGTTCTAAAGTTGCTCACATTTAGGTGTTATTTATAAACCTCCTTTATGTGTTTAGCGCTTGGAAGGAGTGGATATCGAAAGTGAAGAAGCACCGGAAGCTCTTACCCAAGCTCTAGAGTCGCTACGCCAGTACATCGGAGATGGAGACGCCGCTGTTCTCGATAGTGATGCTGCTTTAGCTAAGGCAGTGTGCAGTGAAATACTAGTGAGAGCCTCAACTGCACCGAAATCTTTGACTACCTTGAAGGACGCCGGATCAGTTATGCTGGCAGCTGGGGCAGATGATAGATCTATGCAGGTATTATTTACCGTTTAGGTTATCAAATGGTGTTGCTCAGCTTAGGTATGTTGTTTGCTAACATGGAGTTACGTTTCAGGCTATAACGTTACTCATGGCTCTGCACGTGCCACAAATAGCACCAAAGGCTGCCAGGGCATTGCCAAGATATTCCGACATTATAGTTGCCGATGTTGGTGAGTTTGTATTGTTTATTAATGAAAGGACAGAAACAGGGTTGCACATGTCACACATTGTAACTGCTTTGTTTAAAGATTACTTGCAGTCAATCGCTAAAAGTTTTCACATTAGGATTTAGAAAACTCTGTACTTACCAGATTTTATGCCTAACAATAGTATATTTTGGTTGACAATGTAATTGACATGCAATCGTAAAGTTCGCTTCGTACCTACATGTACGGCATCATAGAGGTAGATAAGCGGCTACTACAGATACACACCGTTATTTCTTTCCGTCGCAGACGTTTGAAAAGATACCGATGTACGTATATTCGTGGTGTCATCGCACGCGACGTAGTGGACAGTCTGTTACAGTTCGTGTTAAACTTAAATGTGCCTGGAGTCACTTGTACAGGAAGCGAGACGCACAGAGACTAATACGAATACCTCCTCCCTTGACCTGAACAAGTTCGGAGGCAGGAACTGTACCTAATGTGAATGTGTTTGGATCTTGGGTGCAGCGTACTACGTGAGCGGCATGGCCGTGCGGGGCTCGGGCGGCGGCGGCGCGCGCGAGGCGTTCGTGCTGCTCAACCGCGGCCTGGACCTGGCCGAGGCGGCCGACGACGCCGCCGCGCACCTGCTGGACTACACCGACTTTGGTTGCCACCGCTGTTCAGCTCTTAGGTCACGGGCGTCCGACGGGGCAGGGGGACTGCTGCGAGCCCGGCGGCGGGGGGCGCGTGGCAACAAATACGGAGTATAGGTCGCGCGGCGAATTAAGATCGCTGGCCAAAAGTGGAAGGGGCATGCGCAGAAGTCAATTCTTAGGTCTATTTGGTTGCGCAGAGGGGTGAGGGGAGGGTGCGCGCTGGCACCGACATACGTTATTGGTAGATCAAGTCGTTTTTCCCCTCCCTCGCTTCGTTCACGCGTCACGTGTCTCTTGGGTACTGATGCGTACGGATTGTTTTACTATTAGTAGTAAGTACGTTATGATGTCGTAGTTGGTGAAAAAAAATCCCAAATTTAAAGTTTGTACACGGCAAGCTAGAAAAACGGTTTACGACGTGAATTGTTATGTTAAAAAGGAAACTAATTACATCATGGGTAATTTAAAGCAGGTAAAAATACTACCAAGACTCTGAATAAACATACTAGCAAAATAAGTCACAAGCAAAAGCGAGTGTTATTATGTTAGGTGACTAAAGGTACAAAAAATGCGAAATAAGAAAAATATATTTCAAAGAAATACACTCAGAACTTAACAATTTTGTGCGCAATTGTACAGATGCGCCAAATTGCCCCCACCGTTTCGCCGAGCGATCTTAATCCATCGCGCGGCCTATACCGAAGGGCCCGTCCATACGCTATGTCCATATGCCGCTATGCGTTGGAGCGAGACGTTAAAGCGCTGGCTCGTTCCAAATGCATACCTGCATCCTTGGTTCGGTCGGACCCATTCGTTCGTCATACAGCAATTACTTAGTCTAACTTTCATCGGCTATCGCTTTTCAATAAGCTAGTGTTTTATTCAAGAATCCTACAGATGTACAGACATTCCAAAGCTGTTTGTGTCTGACTTTAGCGCCCTTTCATTTAATTTTCTGTATAATGTTAATGTGTTGGCGCAGAGTGCACGGACTGGCCGACGGCGCCGCTGCTGCTGGAGCGCGCGTGCGCGGGCGGCGCGGCGCTCGACGGCGCGCGCGAGTGGGTGCTCGCCGTGTCCATGGAGCGCGCCGTCGAACAGGTCTCTGGGCAAAACAAACGCCTGCAGCCATTAAAGCTGGACGACGAGTGACATTCTTATTACTTAATATGCGCCGGTTCCAACCGGAAAATCAGGTCGTATGTTGGCTTCATGTGTATGCTCGTAACGCAACTACCTATCCGATTCCAATGAGTTGAAGTTAACAGGTAATAGTAGTTTATCTACACACATATCATAAGTCCTTTATAATGCGTTCAGAAACCGTAGAAAATGACCAGCATTGCAATACATCGTCGCTTCCGCCGCCAACCACCACGACCAGCAGGACCAGCAGTAAAGTAATAGTCATTGCGACATCGAATTCGATGTCGTAATGACGTTTCGATATCAAATTCGATTTTTCGAATTTGACAACCAACGTAATTTACAATCATAGTGAAATAAAACGGATCACTCAGTATATAAGTCGAGTTCAGTCCGAAATGTATAATAATTAGTAATGTGATTTTTTTTGTATAAAAAAAAACAGTTTACGAAACGTCAGCTCGGTATGTTTGTCTATGATTAAAAAAAAACAATCAAATTCGTGACAGGTATGGGTATGATATATGCCTTCGGCTTCTGAACCCATCTTAGAGTACTTATAATATGTGTGTAGATAAAGTAATGTATGCAACTCCACATAATTAGGCCTTAAAACACTCGTGTCATCCTATTATGAAACTCAGCTTCGCCTCGTTTCATAAAAACACACTCGTGTTTTAAGGACCCTCATTATGTAGCAGTTGCATAAACTACTATTATGCATCGAACATCGAATTCGATGTCGTAATGACTATTACTTTACTGCTGGTGGTGGTTGGCGGGGGCTGGCGGCGAGCAGTCGACGTCGTGCTGCAATGCTGGTCATTTTCTACGGTTTCTGAACGCATTACAGAGGACGTATGATACTCATGTGTGTAGATAAACTTACATTTTCTGTTCGTACCTATACTACTTAAGTACCTCGCATAAGTAAGAGTGAGATTGTATTTCGCGCTCGTCGTGCAGGCATTTTTGACCCCCGACACAAAAAGAGGGGTGTTATAAGTTTGACCTGTGTCTGTGTGTGTATTTGGTATCTGTCCGTGGCATCGTAGCTTCTAGAAACAAATGAACGGATTTGGAAGCGGCTTTTTTAATCGATAGCTCGTTTAATCGAGATGGTTCTTAGGTAAGTTTTATAAAAATCTCTTCAGCCGTTTTTGCGATGTTACATTTTGAAATGAAAATATTGGTGGTGCATGGGTTTTTGTCAAGTTCAGATTCCAAATATGAGAGCCCGTTGGTGTCTTCGGTGTGGCAATCCAGGACCACGTTGATATTTTAAAAAGTAAATATAAAAAGTAACAAAAAAAAAAATTAAAAAAAAAAAAATCTCGACATAAAAAAACTATAAAATAAATAAGTATCATGGGACACTTGACACCAATTGGCTTAGTCCTAAACTAGGTAAAGCCTGTACTATGGGTACTAGACAACCGATGAACATACTTACGAGGGCGGGATGATAAGTAACTTGCCTAATATAAAAATACTTAGGTTGGCGTGATAAAATTGATTTTATTTTTCAACATACTCTCCATGTACCTCTAAACACTTGTTCCATCTTCGTTCTAAAGCTGTAATGCCCTCCATAAAATGACTTATTTCAAGACCGGCAAAATACTCTTCTACGGTGGCAATACTTCATCATTTGTGGCAAACTTCTGTCCACCCAAAAATTTTTTTAGCTTGGGGAAAAGGAGGAAGTCTGATAGTGCTAGATCAGGCGAATAAGGTGGGTGGGGCAGCAAATCATAGTTCAATTGGTTGATTTTTGCCATAGCCTTAACACAAGTGTGAACCCTTGCGTTGTCTTGATGGAAGATGATTTTTTTTTTCGCTAAACCTGGTCGTTTTTGCTGAATACATTGATAAAGCTTATCTAAAAGATTAGCGTAGTATTCTCCATTAATAGTCTGACCTTTGGGAAGGTAATCTATAAACAAAATTCCATTTGCCTCCCAAAAGACAGAAGCCATCACTTTTCCAGCCGACTTTACAGTCATAGCTTTTTTAGGAGCCAAACACCCAGATTCAGTCCACTGTTTTGATTGAATTTTTGATTCTGGCGTGTAATGGTGAACCCATGTTTCATCTGTTGTTATAAATCGACGTATAAAATCTGCTTTATTTCTCTGAAAACGATCCAAGCATGCCTTCGAGTTTTGCACCCGAATTCTTTTTGATCGTGCGTAAGCAAACGCGGCACCCAACGGGCAGATAACTTTTTCATATTTAACTCGTCACTTAAGATATGATGTACCCGTTCTTTCGAAATACCTGTAGTGTCTAGCTATTTCAGATAGCTTCAATCGTCATCTGCTAAAACTATATCATGTACTTTGGACACCATTTCCGGAGTCGTGACGATTTTTGGACGTCCGGGGCGGGCTTCATCTTGGACACTTGTACGGCCGCGTTTAAACTCAGCCACCCAGTTTTTACTGTGGCGTAAAAAAGAGCACATTCACCCAAAACATTCTTTAACTCTTCATAAATATCAAGCCCCTTCGTATCCTTCATATAAAGAAACTTAATCACCGCTCTTTGTTCAATTTTATCCATTTTGAAAAACAACAGACACAATGTATTTTCAAATGCCAAAAAATCAATAAAATATTCAAGGCACCAAATTCAAATTTAGAACAGAGATAGCCAGAGACATATTTAAAAAAATGAGAAAGTTCTTTTTTTAATTAAAACTTTTTAAATACCTAAGGCTAGTTACTTATCATCCCGCCCTCGTAAATAGATAAATACATAATTAAACATCCAAGACCATAGATCTCAAGCATCATAGTCAGAGTCTCTAACCACTAGGCTAGGTCTAGGTCGTCGGTGTATAGGTATATCGAGTGTATCGAAGTCATTGTAAGATAATGAAATGACTAATGAGAATGCGTTTGTCTAGACGTTGCCAGTAGACGGACGCGGCCTGTACGCGTCAAACGCGTGCGGTGAAGCGTGCTGCGTGCTTACAGGATATCCGCTCGGTAGCAGGCTGGTCACCTTCACTAACGGTCAGTTTTGCTGTGGTGATTTAATGGGTGGGTTCTTTTCCGTTAGGGCTGTGCAAGGAAGTAAAGCTAAGAAGAAGAATCCCTATCATATTTATCGTTTTCTTCTTTTACTTTCACTATCTCCGTCAATAAATTTAATGAGTGCGTCATCACTTTCACGACTCTTTTCACGTCTCTTTTTTGACGAAAAACGCTTGAATGTAAATATTTTTGTGAGTAGTACCTATAAATTTTAGTTATGTACAATTTTTTTAATCCATTTTCTCATATTTATTGTCGAATTGACTTTGAATACAGCAGCATATAGTAGTAGGTATAAATAGTGTTGTCTGATGAGGCTCCGGTGTGGGGGCAGGCCGCTGCGCGAACCGCGAGTGGTGGTCGCGCGCGGCGGCGGCGGCGCGCGGCGGCGGCGCGGCGGCCGCGCTGCTGCAGCACTGCACGCACTGGTGCGGCCCGCACGACTTCTCGCAGATATAACCGGCGTCACGCACATGGCGCATAACCTTCCGGCAGATATAGGTGAGTAATCCGCTGTTTTATAAAAGTTATCTTGATTGAATGAAGTGTTTTCTACCTAGACTAGCTTATGCCCCGCGGCTTTGCCCCCGTGAAATATATCAAAATGGGTTAGTTTCCTATCCCGTGGGAATTTCGAAAAATCCCTTCTTAGTGCACCTCTAGGATACTTAAGGTATATGTTCGCCAAATTTCAAGTCTCTAGGTCCAGTGGTTTAGGCTGTGCGTTGTCTGTCAGTCAGTCAGTCAGCCAGTCAGTCAGTCACGGTACTGTTTTTGTTTTATAGGTATAGATGAAAAATTACATTAGGTTTAAGTGTAATATGCTAATTTATACTTTATGGAATTCTATTCTACGATTACATAATCCATGCAAACATTTATTACAGGTAATTCGTTGTAGTAATAAATAAGTAAGATTGATTTGTGAAAAGTGTTCATAGATTATCGAAGTTTAAAAAGACAGTACAATTTCTGTATTCTTTACCTATGTACCTACCTGTTAAAGTTTGATTCTGTATTGTATAAATCATGTCCTAGAAAAAAATATTTTGTTTTTCGATCTTACCATTTTTTCTTTGGTGAATAAATATCTACTTACGTAGTTTAAAAAAATATGTTTTCATTTCAACACTTTTCGGCAAATGTTTTAGGTAGTAGCCAATTCTGTAGTAAGTACCGAAAATAATATGGGATAAGAATAAAACCACATAAAGTGATGTTTATATCGCTATAATAAACTCATTTGTTATCACATTTATTTAATATAATATACTTTGACACACATATTTGTTACGTAGTAGGTACTAGGATTTGTAGAGTATCTACTCCGCTTCCGTGACCAATACTGAACACGATATTCATCAGATATGTAACCGCCTGCTATGTGAACAATACATAAATGCAACACGCAAACATTAACTATCTATTAGACAATAGACAAGGCAATATGAAACGACAATCGGTGTTCAGTGTTCATCAAGACGACGGCTCTAGAAAATGACCAATTTGTATCTAGGAAGAAACAATATGATACACGAAGTAAGAAATTTGGTACACCTAAATATAGACACGTGATCAACATGATATCCGATAAAATATCACATTGATTTCGAGTGGATACAGACACAAAAGTGGACCACGTCCATATCACCAAGGCAGATAAAATAATGTATAACATTTAATGTGGGGCTCGGCAGAACTCAACAAGTGTCAGGGCTCTTCGAGGCACATCATGTTAGTATTACGTCTCTTTACATCTCTTTATTTATCAAACATTATATCGTATGCTAGAATATCAAGATAGTAAGCGTAAGTTAGTTCTGACCGTAACCGATTATAAATCGGACACGTTTTTATTAATAATAATCCTCTTTAGATAAATATATACATATCTAGGCATAATAAAAATTTAAACAAGTAATTATGTAGGTACTTAATGTTTCATCCACAGCGCATGTTTGGTATAATATACATAGAGTAATAAATACATACCTATGTTGCGAGAAGTAAAAAAAGATGCATTTAGGTATTTCAATTATGAAATGAAGAATATGATTCAAAGAGACTTGGTTGTAAGCGCCCTTGCGACAAAGCTAGCACAAAAAAACGCTTGAGAATGTAATTCATTTCCTTATAGATCTTCAGTCAATAATTACGATTACCTGAGTACCTACCTAGAAAACGGGTAACGAACAAAAAATAAATAAACAATAAGGCACCGTTTTATATAGTGTCAGTTTACTATTATTTATTTTAATCTTTGAATGTAAACCTTAAGCGATAATAATAACGTGCAATTTTACGTGTCAGTAATAAATAAGATCCCACTCTACAAGCGGGTCGTTATTTGCCGTGCCATTTTCGATTCTCTACTGACCCGTCATCTAGTTGTAATAATTATTGATCGAAGTTCTACATATAATGCTTGCCGATTTTATTAAAATAAATTAAAGCCCATGCCAATTGCTGACGGAATTCGTGGTTAATGATAAGATATTTTTAGAAATATTACTTTATATCTAATCTGATAAATGGATCAATTTAGCTATGAATTATTTCTCTCTCTTAGAAAATGTACAACCATGATAAAACGAAAACTACAGTAATGTGTTAATGTTAATGAATAGTATCTAAAATGTGTAGGCAAGACGTGGACTAGAATCTAGAGTAGGGTTAACTAAGCGAGCAGTTGCTGCGTACTTAAGAATTACGTACGATAGGGGTGGTCATAGTAACGAGATATTGTCAGCGAGCCTCTAAGCTAACGCGGTGTAGCATTGGAAGAACACAGATTTTGACAAGATACTTTACACTTAATTACACCCGTAGATATGTACTTTGAACGCCAAATTATGATTTGTTTTGGAAAAAGCTAGGCCTTTTTAATATCAACATAAAATTCCAGATTGAGATAATATTCGTATACTGGCGCTATCACCCCGGCAATATCTTTTCTTTTCGGACTTCAGATGAATTTTCGCCATTAGTGACGACACACAAATAATTATTACACTAGTGAGACGCTTATAGTACGGTGTGGTCGATCGAGTGAGTATTTTAAATAACAATGCTGTTAGGACGCATAAGTTCCCGTTGGCTAAACGTCCCCTTCATCAAAATTATACGACACATACGCAAAACGCCCATTTTGCAAAAAAAAACCCATCTGCAAAATGTTCCATTTGCAAAACGTCCCTTCTTCAAAAGGTTCCATCCCTTTCGCAAAATGTCCTTTCGTAAAATTACCATTTGCAGAATGTCTCTTCTGCAAAATGTGCCTTTCACAAAATGTCCATGTGCAAAATGCCCCATCCGCAAAACGTCCTGTCTGCAAAATTCCCGTATTGAAAACAAAGCCTCCTCTTATGGATTAGAGGTAGAATAGTCCCTACGCTTGTTTGAACGAATTATTGGCTTATTCAGTATACCTATCTATTTTAGTCCATTAAATTAAAAATTAGCCGAATTTTGCAGAAGGCCTATTTTTCGAAAGAGACAATGGTCATTCTGCGGATGGGATCTTATCCGCCCTAACCCACAATGTATTGTAAAGTATAGCATTAAACCAGATTAATACGTGTACGAGCCTTTTCCCTTAACAAATGATTTCTAAGAGTAGGTATTTTATCACGAAACTAGTTGTGCGTAGAAAATTTTGAAAAATAATTTTCATCGAATTTGAATTGTCTCTACTTATTTACAATTTGTAGATATAGACTTTGATGTAATGAGACCAAGTTCTTACAATGTAGGTAGATTAGAAAATGTCGTAAGATCGACTTGGAGGTATATTAGGGAAAATTCACTAAAGCACAACCTTGGAAGAATAGTACCTAGACGCGCTTAATCACTAGAATAACTTTAGAAATTTATTAATCATATAAGGCAAAGTGTCGAAGTTGGGGTTATCCGAGACGAGATATTTACAAGATATTCATTTGGTTCTAATTACCTACATGATATAGTTGTGTGCCTACAGGTTTCTTAGATAACAGTAGGTATCTTTTTAATTCCACCATGGAAAACATAATATTTTTTGCTTTTCAAATTAAGATAACCAATTTGTATAGCTTCTCATGTTGTAGTTGCACAAAACTAAGTGATTGTAATGTAATGTGTAATAAACATTGTTTCAATATTTACTTATGTAAGTTGTACAAACATCGGATATAATTTTTGATATAAATTTTTAATATAAATTACGATACGAATTGTTTTAGGCACCAAATCCGCTATTAGTAAAGAAACATTCCGCTACAAAAATAATTTATATAGATGCCTAATGCTATGGGAATTCATTTGGAGATCGGGAACCATCGATATAAATGACAATCAATTGTTATTGCCTTATTTAATAAAGAAAACTATGAAACGACAACACGGCTAATAAAAATAATGCCTCCCTGCGGTTGAAAACTACCAATACTTAATGTATATTCTCATAAATAGTTCAACATTTATCTACTTACGCAATTTCTATAAGTTATGATTTATGATATTATTATAAGATATTATATAATATCAATACAAACACGTAACATATAAAATTGCTACAAACATTACGCATAATTTAAAAGTAGAAGCGATCTGCTATAAGCTCCTTTTTTAATACTTCTACAATTTAGTGGCCATGTTAGTTTGCCAGTGATCTCTACCACGTAATGTTGCTGAATCTCGCATGCAGTAACCAATATTTTAAGACTCAATATATCGAGTGGATAACAGTTACTTAGCCGGACATGTATTTCCAAGGATAATTTATTTTTATCACATTTATTATAGATATTTTAGTTGAGTAAAACAGACCGTAATATAATGCCTGATGGATTTAACTCCATCCAGGATGACTAGTTTGGCTCTGTTAATAATGCATACTTAATCATTAACGAACTCTTCTTTTTTGCCTTGCTGCTATCTGGTAAAAATATTTCGCACTTAGTTACCACCGGCTATTTGCTGCTAGCAGCACGATCTAGACGTACACCAATTTAAAATTATTTACATTGTTTATAATTAGGTATTTATATTTAACACGAATAGAGTTTGTATAGGGCAGCACTTGTGGAGCGGGCGTATTAACACAGTTTACTTCATGGTGTTATAGAAGATTTTGACTATCCGTGGCGGCATGGCGTGCGACTGGACGTGGACGCATATCGCATTCATTATCAAAGTGACAAATTCATTTCATGCTTCAATTGCGCGTGTAAAAAATAATACATAGATGAGGTATAAAATTCCCAACTTAACTAAACGTGAAGTGTTAGTGGAAGTAGGTAAGTAAATAACAAGAAACCGATTCGAATGTTTCACTGATAAAAAACTAAGTATGATATAATAATCAGTTTCTAAGCAAAAAGCTACTTTAATAATTACCTACTTTAAAAACTGTTTTAAATTTATTGCAGTGAGCGATGTCGCGCGTTCACGTAAACTTGGACTACAGTCATTAGAAAACTTTACAAGGCGTCTCAGACAAAAGTAGCGTATACTTAAATGAGATTGGATATTAAATAATTTCATCAATGTCTTTCATGAACTCGAGTACTGAAAAATGTTATAGCATAGTTATGCTAGTAGCTTGCAATGAAGTCGACACTTGTCCGTCCACCCCCACTATCCACCACGCGCCTCCAGCCGTCGCGGAGCACTAGTTGTCACGGCGCTCGGGCGACGGCTCCCTGGATCAGTCGGGCGACTCGTCGGCCGCGAGCGACGTGGCCGGGAACAGCGGGTACCAGCCGTACGTGCGTTGCGGGAGAGTGAGCTTGTCGAGCGTGATCTCGGCGCCCCCGAGCGCCAGGTTGTGCTCGAAGCCGCCGCAACGCTGCCACAGCATCACCACTAACGTGCGACCGAGGGCTTCGTTTGCCTGCGAGTGAACAAATGAATCAATTGCGCTGTCCTAGAAAGAAAGCGAAAAACTAAAATTGTTGGACAGGAAACATTACGAGGGCTGTTTGATAAGTACCCGTTTATGAAAAAAAAAACATTTTTTTTGTATATATGCATTTATTTTTCTGCGTAGTCACCTTTTAACTCTATAGATTTGTTCCACCTATACTCAAGCTTCAATAAACCATCCAAAAAGTACGATTTTGGAAAGTCATTAAAATAGGCCTCTGTGGCGGCAATGACTTCGTCATTTGATCCAAATCGCTTGCCACCGAGCCATTTTTTTAGGTTGGGAAACAAAAAGAAATCGCATGGGGCCAAATCTGGAGAATACGGGGGGTGAGACAATAGTTCGTAGCGTAACTGTGCTAAGTTAGCCGTCACAACTCTGGACGAATGAGCCGGGGCGTTGTCGTGATGAAACAGTACTTTTTTCTTTTTTAAATGGGGTCGTTTGTCCTTCAACATGGCGTCAAATTCATCCAATAAATTGGTATAGTACTGCCCTGTTATTGTTTTTCCCTTTTCTAAATAGTCAATATGTGTAATACCCTGCGAATCCCAAAAAACGGTCGCCATGACCTTTCCAGCCGATGGGACGGTTTTTGCTTTCTTTGGAGCAGGTTCACCCGGTAAAATCCACTGCTTCGACTTCTCTTTCATTTCCGGGGTGTAGTGGTGGACCCACGTTTCGTCCACGGTCACGAAACGACGCAGAAACTCCTTCGGGTTACGTTTGAACACGGCCAAACACTGCTCCGAAGTAGTCAGTCGGTTCCGTTTTTGCTCCTCCGTGAGTAAACGCGGCACCCACCTCACCGATACTTTCTTCATACCCAATTTTTCTTCTAATATGTGTTGTACCCTCTCGATTGAAACGTTTACAGCATCAACGATTTCTCGAAGTTTAAATCGGCGGTCGGCTAAAACGATATTTTCAATTTTCTTAACCATATCGTCTGTAGTCACCTCAACTGGCCGGCCTGGGCGATCCTCATCAAAGACGATTGTTCTCCCCCGCTTAAACTCGTTATACCAATATCTGACGGTTGTCATAGAAGGAGCACATTCATGGTAAACCGCTTGCATTGTTACTTTTATTTCATCACATGTTTTTCCTTCCAGAAATAAAAATCTAATTACAGACCGATACTATTCTTTCTCCATTTTAACAATTTTAAGTTCACGCCTTCACTGAATCGTTGTCAAATGAGAAAAAAAACAAAAGAATGTCTTTTTTTTAATTTTCCTGCCTCTGAAAAATGGCTTAAAAAGGTGGTATACTTATTTGCGGCCAGTGATATTAATATATTTAGAAAACGGGTACTTATCAAACAGCCCTCGTATAAGGGAATGAAATCGGTTGTCGAATTCACTTTTGAAATATCTTTGGACATCAATGAAGTACCTAAGTACAGTCAGCGTCATATATATGGTGACATCCAAAGTGATCAATTAGTTCGGTACACCATATAAATCGTCACCATATATATGACGCTGACTGTACAAGGCATTTGAGACTTAATAAGACAATGGCTATATTTAGATGGGAAAATACGAGAAAGGGCGCCATAGCATCTCATCTCCCAACCAGTACTTAGCACTCGCCTGGTACTTTAGCGTCTGCTTAAAATGCGGCTCGGTTGTGCGGCGCACGACGCGCGTCTTGCGCTTGTGCAGCCACTTGTCGCCGTCGCGTAGGTAGCACTTGACGTACGAGTCCGGCACTTCGCCGTTCACGCCGTACACGCGCCGCGCGTGCGATATCTGCCGGACAAAAAACCAGTTAGTGTCCGCAGAGGCGCAGACAAAATGCCTACAAGCTAAATTTTATCCCACTTTAAGGCGTAAGACGTGATAAACCCGAACAGTGCCCTAAGCACGACTTGTCGAATCCTGCGCTACGTTACGGTTATCGTATCGAGATCGAGAAATCTCATACTAAATTTTAGTTCCAAATACGCTCACGGGCGGGCGCTGTTCCAAACGTCATACAAACTCGTTATAGTTTACTATTCGATTTTACGTGACGCAGGATTCGACAAGTCGTGCTTAGGGCACTGCTCAACACAATGTACCCGTTCTATGAAAATGCGAAAGGGCTGTCTTTTAATGACACACTATAAGTATATTCTAGAGTGCAATATTCACGCGAAAAGCTCTTAAGTTCTAAGCTACGCTTGTGAATACGATATGAGATCATACAATAAAGGTAACGACATGTCTTGGCCCGTAGCACCGCTACGAGATTTCGCATCCGCTACGCAGCGCCTACGGATGCCTACGAGGAAACTCTGATTTCCATAAGATTAAAATATTCTCGCGTGCTTAGGCATACTGAATATCGGATATTACGTGCATTATCATAAGTGTTTTAGTCACGAAGAAAGATAATACAGTCCCAGTTTACCTTACCTTCTCTTATTTAATCAATTCTCCTTTCTTAAAACACCTTTGAAAATATTTGAATACACTTGCAACTATACACATATATACTTAAAGAACCGGTCAAGTGCGAGTCGGACTCGCGCACGAGGGATCCGTACAAAGATTTCCCTGCTTTTCCCCATTGTTTTAAGTGGTCCAGTTTTAGCAAAGCCCTGCCCCCCGACTACGAAGTGCAAAATTAGAACTTATATTATTTAACACGAGAGTGAGCGGGACGATACGATACGAACTTCGATTTTGAATTTCGTAGTACGGGGGCTGTTCCTATATTTTGCTTAGGATGTTACTGCCATCTAGTGGCGAGTGGGGGAACAAGCGTCAATGACCCCGCGCCCGCGCCGCGCGTGATCTCGAGCCTGCGCGGCATCCACAAAGTTCTCCTATTCGACGCTAGATGTCGTTAGCAGTGGTAAACGGTGTATACACCGTGTGTGTGACATAAACAGACAGACATAAAATTTTGAGATTTTGAGACTTTTCGGAGTGGTTGTGCTATAAGAGCTACCTTCATACCAAATTTCAAGTTTCTAGGATATCTGGAAGTACCCTTTAGGTTTTTGGAAATCTGCAATTTGTATGGAAATAGATTTTTTAATGACTGTATCTTTTGATTGCGTCGACTTAGAAGGTTGATTTTGTCACGGCTTCAAGGAACCGCAGGCTTGAGTATTTGATATTAATTTCAGCATGCTACCTCAACGCGTTCCAGAGAAAAAGGGTCTTGACAGACAGACAAACAGACAAACAGATAGACAGACAGACAACAAAGTGATCCTATAAGGGTTCCGTTTTTTCCTTTTGAGGTACGGAACCTTAAAAACATCATAACTTAAACGATTCAGAGTGTAAACGGTATATTGGAATTGCAACCAATATCAATTTATGATTATACTTTTGAACTAAACTTAAACCTAAGAAACATAAGAACAAAATCCTTCTGATACGATTCATGGAGTTAAACAAAGCAAAAACTTGATAGTTGAAATAGCGTTATCAAAATGAAGTATTACCTCAAGCTCGAGCTGTCCCTTAATCATGATCATGCTGATGTTAATCTCGGCGTGCAGCGGCGGCAGCGCTGCGTTCCTCGGCGGCAGCTGCCCCGGGCCCAGCGGCACCGCGTCCTCGTCGGCGCCCAGCGCCTCGCAGGCCGCCGGCACCGCCGCCCACATGCTGCCCTTGCGCCCCGTCGCCGTGCCTGCGGCGTCAGCTCCGATACTACCCGCCCGGCGCGCGCCGCCGGCCGCACGCCGCCGGGGCCGCACATTGAGCCAACACGGTCTAAACTTAAAACCCACGAGCTTGATGCTTCGCTACGACTGTGGACGGCATTGCCGTTGTTCGCTTGTTCGTTTTTGGGTTTAAGTGTAGAGCCTCAGAACTAGAAAATTGCCTGGTAATGTTATGGCATCGTTGAGTTGGCCTAATGTGTGGAAAAGCCAGGCTTTTAAAGCCTGCCTACTGCCTACTTGGCCACGACTTTGAGCTAAGCTATTTTTGATGTGACGCGTTTTGTTTGAAAGCCCGGAATAGTTAATTAAATTTACAGTTTGATTTATCTGTTTTCAGCACGTTTCTATATGTTAAGTTATTTGCCGGTCGCGTACATCATGTTTTTACTGACAGCGGGAAGGTCGTGGCCAAGCCTTTTGCGTCAGACATTCGCCACTGTTCATCGGTTGGTATGCGCGAATGTTTGACAATCGCATGGGGTTCTCTATTGAATTGGATTTTAATGTAAAATTTTTAACAAAGATTCGCACATGGGATACGTCAACTAGGTTTGTAGTCAGTCTTTATTTAATGAAGACAATAATAAACCATTCAATTGAACACTGAAATGATCAAAAATAAACATTACATAAAATAAGCACGTCAAACAGCTTCGAGCCAATGTACATTTTTGTATACATATATTCCAATTGATTTGATTCCTAAACACATAAATGAAAAGAAGAAGCATTTTTAACGTGTGCAGCCAAGAGTGTCGAGATTCTAATAGTTGCCGGAAGCGATCTCCAACTCATTAGATATGTAAGCATTCAGTGTTATGAACAGCCAGCAAGTAACTCATTAATCAAACTGATGTGTAGGTGGAAGACTATTGTTCGGTTCATGCCACCACCCGCAAACTAGGTGAGTCGCAAATATGTGCCTAATAATTTTTGATCGATTTCTACATTCATTCGCTCGTCCAAAATTAAATGAAACGCATTCAGTATAAACTGTAATCCAACTACGACCTAAGGATTAGGATAATAATTAGTATGTACAAGAAATCTAATAGAATGCGTATATCTTAACAATGAGTGACATTCGCAGAGGTAGGTATGAAGCCCGAAACATCCTAGGCGACACAATGCCATCGAGATGAACGTCAGCCGAACAGACGGTACACAGAAACAGATGAAGTGAGCGTGATCGGCCGCGGCATGCGCCGGGCATGCGTCGGGACAGTACAGTACAGACACAGTGAAGTGATGAGAAGCGTCGGGCGCAGCCACATTCAACGGTGCGAGCGCGCGTGCGCGGCCGCCGCGCAAGCTATGACCCATGCTACACTACGTTGCCGGACCGAGACCCAGTGCCGGGCGGCGCGGCCGCCGCCGCGTGCCGCGCGCGGAGCCGGCGCGGCACGCGGCGCCGCACGGCCGGCCGGCACCCGGACGCAGGGGCAGGCGGCCGAGAGACGTCACAAGGGAACGCGTACACCGACACCGCGCACGGACAAACCGCTACGGGAGCTGGCGCGGGCGCGGGCGCCGCCGGCCGGCTGGGTCGCTTACCGAGGTGCTAACGGTCCGTCGCTGCTGACCAAACAAGCACAACACAGTACAAGTCAGTACTTCCCACAATGTTCGCATAATGTAATGTAGAGGGGTTAGGGGCGTGTGATCGAGGCGTCAAAATCGGCGTTTGCCTTTCAAGCCAATCAGTGTTCGAAACGGGAGTGCTCTGGGGCGTCACGGGCACCGGATTCGTGATTTAAAACGGAAGTGCGAATGAAATAATTATGTAAAAAATTGTAAATGAACAAATAATATTCCAGTATTCGGAATCTTTTTAAAATATTATAATTATAATCCATACCTATTTACTTAGGTAGGTTGAAATACTTACGATCCTCGATAAAGTACAGGCACGATTGACATAATGTTATGTTACAAACGAATCGTTATCCATTAGAGGTTATTAGATAAGATACACAGAGAACATAGGCAACATGTCGGCGGGGCCGAGTGCGGTCATTACTTACGCCGGGCGGTGGAGCCGGACAGCGACAGCGTGCGGCCGAGCTCGCCCTTGACGGCGCGCAGCGAGCGCAGGATGTCGTCCGGGTCGCGCCGCACGCACGACGAGCGCCGCCGCTCGCCGCGCCGCGACGCCGGCGCGCCGCTGCCGCCCTCCGCCGCCTCTGCAGCACGACACGCTGGCTCAACATCTCAAATGAAACATCAGGCAAGAGTAAATGCACGCTGTTTAAAAAATCTCAACCTATGTACTATATTTTTACCGTATTTGTACAAATAGGCACCTGCCACGAAGATTGGGCGGGCCAGTAGGTTATGGTTTGCCTTCGGTTAACAATAAATCACTCACTTTGTTGAAAATATTCGCATTCTTTTAGCATTCTTGTACGGTGGATTCGCTTTATAACTGACCTTTCTCGGCTTGCTGGAACGAGGAGCGCCGCGAGCCAGGCAGCGAGCGCGAGAAGTCCTTGCCGAGCTGGTAGACCTCCACCTCCAGGGTCTCGGACTGCGAGGAGCCGCGCCGCGAGCCGCCCACCCACGCGTGGTCGGGGTGCAGGAGCGATGCGCACTCGCCGATCGAATCCACATCGTCTGAAAATATCATAGATTCTCTTCTGTTTTAAAATGAATCACCGCCACAGTAAGCGACAAGCACTAAACTAGGAGCCATTTCGTAGCTTTGTAGCGGTTTTATACGCAATGTTGAAGCTTCGCAATGTAACTACTAAGAAGAGTTCGCCCTACGACTTTCTCTAAGAGTTGCTATAGATATGGATTAAGTGCAGGAAAGGTTAATTAAGGCAAGACAGTTTTGAGCAGTGCAGCTATGAACCATGGCCTAAAATTAGACGAATCGCAATGCAATGAGCATAATAAAAATAAAATAAGCCTACTAAGAATGTAAGTCAAGCACTATATTCGTTAATTTAATAGGTAAGTTTTCTTTAAATACAGTGAACGTGTAGTCGTGCAGGCTCACTAAAATATAGAGCTAATAGGTATGTTCATAAGTCTTTGGTGTCAGCAATCCCAAACCCAAACTTTTGAGCCTCCTGCCAGCATTCTATCTGCTTTGAAAGCTTGATGAAAAATGCATCAGAAATATGTACTTAATGATAGTTGTACATAAGTATGGAAATAAATAAAAAAAATTTTTTTGCTATAAACGCCAAGCCATGCCGGATGCGTGTGCTTGCATATGGGGTTCATAGTTTACAACGCAGTGGAACGCGCACGTCCACGTAGGTACAGGCACACGCATTCGGTCTGTAAATGTAAAGTTAAGGTTTAGGTTGAAGGCTTTAATTTAATGAGACCATTCCTGGGTGTTATCCTCTAAGGTTATTCACGGGCGTTTCAGCGTCGAAGTGTTAAATTAGTTGTCATAATAAGTAGTATCGAAATTTGCCAATTCGACGCTGAATCGGCCCGTGAACGCAACGCTGTCACCTTAGAGAATAACAGCCAAGGCACGCGTGACCTGATGAGCGGAAAGAACATTCACCTAGAGATGGTTCTCTGTGCGTAACTATATTGAGTACCTATTGTACCTGATACAGAGCGTTGCGAGGCAAAGTCGCCGCGTCGCAGCGCGCGCGCACCTGTGAGAGAGCCGCGCGGGGACGCGTTGGCCGAGCGCGTGCCGCCGCGCTCTTCTAGCGTCCACCACACCGCGCGCTCTTGCTCGAAAGCCTTCTCGATATCCATCTGGAAATTTTATTGCATTCTTCTTGGTTTTTAGACTGTACACCAAAGACTTGTATATCTTTTGCAATTTGCTATCTAATTTTGATAGTTTCTACCTAGACCAAATAATTTCCTCAATAAATGTGTAATTTGGCTCGGCTATTGCTTTTAGAATGTATGTGATTAATTAATTTAATTCTTGGTTAAGATAAGAAAACTTTTATTTGTATTATGTTAAGGCTGAAATTGTATCTTTTAAAAGCAACTTCATTGTCTTTTCAGCTTTAACCCGTTTCAGTCAATTTTACCAACTTAAAAATGTTCTGGATAATAATGATAATGACATTTACAGTTGTGTCTGTGTCAAGTGTTCTTACTATGCTTACGATTTTAAGAAAAATAATAAAAAATAGAAGGTAAGTTTCCACTCTTACAGTGCATTCCCCAATGAGCACAGGATCGATGCCGGGGCAAGCGTCCCACAACGTGAGCTCGAGCGCGCGGCCCGCCAGCAGGTCGGCGTTCAGGCCGCTGAAGCCGAGCGTGGCGTTCCACACCGGGCTGCACGACGCCGACGCCGGGTCCGTCTCCACCGGGGGACACGACTCGCTGTGATTAGTACGATGTGTCACCAAACAAAACACGAAAAAATAATGTAGTGTGAATCTAGCAGATGTTTTCACTCAGTGCCTCACTCAGCCTGCACGGTTATTGAGTAACTATTTAACACTTGTCATCGGATTGAAATGACTGTTTTTGTATGATGCTGATGATGATGATTTTGTATAGTTTCACAAAGACTAAATATTACCATAGCAATTTAAGCGGTAAGTACTAATCAGTTTGCTTTAGTTAATAGTTATCCTCTGATTTTCATCATTGTGGACTTCTGTGGGAAATGGAACGTAAGAGTGTGAGAGAGTAGGTAAGATGTAAGTGTGAGCGAGATGACGGATGTTCGAATGAAAGTAGGGTTTTGTTTAAAGATGGCGTTTGGCTAGGATTTTTACACAGATGGGAGACGAGAGCTTTCGCTCATTGTAATGGCAGGAATAAATTAATAAATACATTGATGGAGACTAAATTGGTGCCTAATTTCATAATTTAGTCCCACACTTCCATACAACAAATGATCACGATTTTGTCACTAAAATCTAATAAATTAATATAATTTGCATAACTTTAAATAAATCAAGACTTTGTGCGTTATTGTTACTTGTTTACGTATGATTTCATTCCCGCCATTTTTTTAAAATAAAAAAGCATATTTTTCTTTTTAATACTGCCAAGCTATTTAAGACATTGATAAAAATGTTAATTGCTACCTTGTATTTTCTTTGTGCCTTATTTCTTGTCTTGACTGTTATGTGGTGTTCAATAAAGAGTTATTGTACTGTATTGTATTGTATTGTATTAAATTTCGAATAGAACGCCTGTATACAGCCCCCGGTTTGGCTGAATGAGACATGTCACTCAATGTTTCCATGGTCTATTTTACTTTTTAAAAAGTTAAAAACAAATGAAAAACAGTCCAGCATTCCGATTTATGGACAGGTAATCGCGCCTGCAATGTAATGGCCCACCCAAGGCCCTTCGTGTTGTTACTTCGAGTAAAATGACAACATTTCCGACAATGTTTGAGAAAAATGACACTGTACGTGGCTTTAATGTTGAATTGGTAAGGTATGTTGCGACGTGAAAAACAGAATGCTGATAGCAACGCCATGTATTTATGTTGGGGCAGTGAAGTGTGTACCGTTTGATATGAAACTAGCGTGGGATTTAATTTGTTTCACTACCTAGGTATGTGTAGAGTAATTTCCGTTTTTTGCAGATACATGTGCAAACCATTAAACCTTCACTTAAAACAAAATAGGTATGTATTAGATATTATTATTATTATAGGGATTATTAGGTATTATGCGATTCGTTATTAGTTTCATTGTTATATTTTTGCTACAAAACGCTGCTTTATTAGAGAAGTAGGGAAAATGAAAACAGACACTTATAGAAAATCTTACAGCGATGGTAAGAGGCGTATCCTGGCGAAGGCCTCAGGCTCGTCGCCGTATCCGAGCGTGTGGTCGCGCGGCGGCAGGTCGTCGGCCGCGATCAGCACCACCACCAGCTTGCGCATCTCGCCTTCGAACCACACCTGCAGCTGCGCGCGCGCCGGCGGCCGCTCGCGCGCCGCGCGTTCCGCACGCTCCTGCTCCTATATCACAGAACACGTAAGTCCATGGCAAAAGCAACGAACGCGTTGCCGTATAGACATGCGAAGTGGTGTGGGTCACGTAACTAGAGTGACTTGCAAATGGCACTCATTTCTAGGTGAAATACATAAACCATTTAAAACCATATATAAATTTACATAGATAGAAAAATTTGTAAACACTAGGCACATCACCCACATGGCTATAAGGCTATCGTCAGATCCACACAGCTACAAAACATAATACGATGGATGTCTCTGGGCACAATAATTAAATGAACAGGTAACAAAAGGTACGCAAAAGTTCTTTCCAAGACCTAGAATGCAATATCTAAATCAGTCTGGCCACGGTCGGGGTATGCATTGTACTTGATCAAGTAACATGCAGCAACGATTAGCTATTGTATAAAATCTCTGTCAGGAGAGACAAATTCAAAAATCCCATTCAATTTGTGCGATTCATAGCAATTGCATTCACATCGCGACCAAAGTGGGTTGATTACTTGCAGACATATTTAATTCATCTCACTTGCAAAATATTGTATTAAATTAACATGCTTCGGGCGGAGGCATTTCTATTTCAACACAGTAATTAAAATCGGACGATCTCATCCGCCATGCAGAAAGCTTGTATCATGCTGATATCGGTTTTATAAGCTGCCTATTAATACCTGATTATCAGAAAGTGATGAATGTATTAACCCGAAATCCAATAACCGCACTGCTCTAGGATATGCGGTTATTAACTAGGTATATCCCATAAACCTACACTTTCAAAACTATGTTTATCTATTTTGGTTAAAAGCTTTTATAAACTCTATGCATTTGTGAGTATTTAATAAAAATTTTGGAACAAATAAAATAAAACTATGGTTTCAGGTGCTACAGTTATAAAGTAAAAAAAATACCTACGTCTAGTGTAGCATTGCATTGGGGTAATTAAGTGATTGCCTAACTAACTTAATTGCTGTAAAGTTTGTAGTATTAGCATTTCGAAGCAACGTTAACCTACATTTCCAATTTCATACCAAGTTAGGCAGGGTAGGTACCTACGTAGCTCTATTTAAAATGCTATCAAGGAGTTTTACCTCTATTTTATAGCAAAAACTACTAATACCGATTTGAGAGCACTTACTTTTCGGATGGAAAATTTGGTAGTATATCTTAAATATCATGAATGTTTATAATTTTGTGTCCGTACCTTATTACAGCAAATTTTTTACAGCAATAAAACTGTATGATGTGAAGCAGATGAGTAGGTACATTACATACACTTATAAATGCAACGGGTTACAGTTGTACAAACATTAAGTTAATTTAATTTGATGTACAGTTATTAATTAAATTCGAATGACACATAGAAGTTCACGTTTTATACTGTGCTCTAGATGAATGCACATATCCACATTGTGCCACCTCATGCAGTTCTCAGATGGTAAGGAATGAGCCGTGACAATCAACTACTGGGCGGTATGTACAACGTGTCGCGGAGTGTCGTTCGCGTGACGGCACAGAAGCGTCGCCGTCGCCGCCGGCGCGCGCCAGTGACGCCAGTCGCTCAAGGGGTTCCGGCGAGTGCGTGACGTGGCCCGTGCAGCCACCACTCCAAGCTGCTACGAGACTAGTCGTGGCGACGCAAGTGCGGCATTACACTACGCTAAGTCAACAGCAAGACTCGGACAAACTCGATGCGCAAGACATGAGACGGTACAAACAGGAGTGCGGCATCGTGGATGCAGGTCGGAGACAACACAACAGTAGCGAGGCGGCCGGCGGCCGGGCTCACCTCGCGCGCGCCGCTCCGCCAAGGCGCCGCCCTGCGCCCGCGCCTTCTTGTGTCTCGTGTTGGCTGCACTTATTTGTATCACATCCCTTCCACGGACGTGTTACATATTTGTATCTATTGTTGATGGAACGTGTTCTGTTTGTGCCAGTCGAGTATGGCTCGGTAGTGAATGTGTTCGCTTTGATTAAGCTTAAAGCGGCAGCGGTTCTAGCTTCACTAGGGCTGTATTGGTACCTACTGTATTGGTACACAATCACACTAATGCCAACCATAGATAGGTACCTATTGATAATAATTTTATCGGGACAAATCCCCTAATCTACCATTGAACAATAAAACGGGTTAGCGTCTGTCTACACTTACGTAGTCGCGACTGAGATTCGTCTATGTTTGTCATATTGCCGATCGTTCCCTACAATTCAACTTGGTCCGGCTCCAGTGACGAGATTATGATATTGGTCAGGTGATAGAAAAAATAAAAATCTGAAAATAAGTAGGTAGTATTTTTTCACACACTTCACTTAGGATTATGATAAACGATAACGAATATAGATAACAAATAAAAATTCCAAGGTATATTATAATATTAATATTACTTCATTCAAGTAGGTAAACAAACAAAGTAACCCTTTTCTTAAACAGGAAAAGGGTGATATAGTTTATATACTTCTACAGTCGCAGATAGAAACACTAATCTCTTACAAATAGGCTAACGTGGAAGATGTTTGCTACAGTATCACAGCAGAGCAACGAAGTCAGTCCCTGCACTTCATATCTGTATCCAATATGAATCCGAAAGTTATCACATCACAGAGCACGATTTACTGATGGCGAATAATAAACAAAACGAACTACTGCCTCGGGCCTCAACTTGGATACAGAAGTTAGTAATGAAGAGTGACCGCGGACAAGTCGCGATACGACTCCTCCGTCACACGGCACGGCATGACGGCTGACGGGAGCGACATCACGACTAACACACCCTCACCCGCACAATACAACAACAACGCCAATCATGGATTAGTTGCGATCGCAGTTATTGGATCATCTAATCTTACGCGACCGCACTCGATCTATGACAACGCTAAAATGTGCAAAGCAGGATGATGATCCATTAACTTTAGACATATAAAAGGTAATTTGGGTAGACCATGACTAGGGATGTTTTCATGAGTGATCCGAGAAGCGCAGAGAAGTAGGCACCGAGTGACAGTCTCTACTTGAGTACATGAAGGAACGAGCGGAACGGCTCAATGTCTCATGGGTTCACAACACATATTGTAACAATTAAAGCCTATGGGTATTATACCGGGGTTTTCGGCAATTTCCTTCGGGTCGGCGACGATGGTGATTTGTCGGTTTCCGGTTCTGTGAACCAAAACAATGTGCATTACACCACTAATGATTTTGCTTCATCAACACACACGTTGGTACTATTATTCCTTTTACATGTGCAGGTTGTGGCGGAAGTATCACAGTGAAGCGAAGAGGACAGGGCAGAAGAGACTGAAAAGGGCGATAGTGCAAGAAAATTTCAAAAACTAAGATTGTGTCTCAGGTAGTAAGAGTAAACGATAGTGAAGAGAAATATATAAATAAACAGTATCAACAGAGAAAATTGAGTAGCTGAAAAGATTGAAGAAGTTAAGGAGCATGCGTTGCAGTAATTGAATTAGGTGAAAAATCATGGGAGACTTGCTTAAATGTAATTTAAAGTGGCGTTGTTGTAGATAGACCAACTGATTCATATTTATACAATTATCGTAGGAAAATATACTTAATTTGTGTTAGCTAGCTGATGTTGAAGTTAAACATTCTAAAAGAGATCTAATGAAGAACGAATGCAATCACCTATTCGCAGTACCTATCTAATATTGGCGAATTTAAAGCAAGGCACTCTACTCCATAAAAGATAATAAATATTTCTGTGTTTTAGTCATGAAAAATAGTGTGCTCCTCGTGTTAAGTCAACAATCGAATAATTAGAGAATGCATTTGAAGTAGCTATTGCTACGTTAATAAGCATATGACTGGTGCAATTTGTTATTCTTGCCACAAATAAAAATAATGTAACTTATAGAGAAAAAAAAAGGAAAAACCTACTTGGAAGCTTTTTTAAATTGTCGGCATAACAAACAAAACATTATGTAATTTATTGAATCAGGCGTTACTTTGCGGAGGTCCATATTTATGAACTAAAAAACAATTACTTTGCTCACCCGGGTGAGCAAAGTAATTGTTTTTTAGTTCATAAAACATTATGTCATTAAAACATTCGAACTTAATGATTATTTTTGATTTTATTTTTATGAAACATTCATAGTTAGTACGAAATCAAACATACAAACAAAAAAACAACATACAAACAAGCAAAGAAAAACTAGCTGCTAGCTGAACTTATATAACATTATTAACAGTTCGTTAAGTTCAATCAGATGCTTAACTAGTTTTCTTTGCATTTTCATTGTATGTTTAAAAACATCATTTATCACTTTTTGAAACAGTTTATTTTCTAATAAATTGGAACTATTACGTTTGAGCTGCATAAAAACTAAAAAAAATCTTTAGGTAAATATAGTTTGTTAGAAGAAGAAACAGATTGCACTAGTCATATCCATATTCATGTAGTAACAGCTGCTTCAAATCTGCTCTCTACTAATAACGGTGTAGGAGTAATGATGTAATGCTGAGGTGCACATTAAGATTGTACAAGTAGGTGGTATTAGCAGTGCGTGGTGTGGTACCGTATAGAGCATGGTGGTGCTGGCCCGCGTGCGCGGCGGGCGCGGCCGCGTCGTCCTGCGGGGGCGCCGGCTCCACCAGCAGCTCAACGCTGTCGCCGCCGCGCTCCAGCACCGCGCACACCTCTTCGAAGCTGCGCTCCGTCAGGGGCACTCCGCCCCATTCCAACACCTTTCACGAAGAACAAAGCGTAGACTTACATTGTACGTATGTTATTTGATTACGCACGCTAATTGATCTTATTTCAAGGTCAAGCCTTTCCGGCAAATATTTAGATTTATAACTAAAACATCACGATCGATCATCGAATCCTATAAAGCATAAATTATTTTGTAAGTATTACGAGTACTAACCGGTTTCGATAAGTTGTCGTCAACTGAATGCTGTCTTTCTTACTTAGATATTTTTTGTACACTACGCAGAACGCTATCGACAACGATTTGGGTATGATAAGCCTAACTCTGCTAGGTACCAGTAAGTACCGGATTCAATGAGTTACCTTGTCTCCCTGTTGCAAGCCGGCCAGGTCGGCGGGCCCGCCGGGGACCGTCCACACGATGACGGCCTCGCGCCGCCCGCTGGCGTCCGGCTTGCCGCCCACCACGCGCATGCCGAATCCCCGAGCTATTCGAGATTACTCAAGCGTTATACCACTTAATAGCTTATATGTACAGTCAAGCAATTAGTTAGCAGTTTATTAATTAATTCGACGACCGTATAGCGTATAGCCTAGTGGTTAGAGAACCTGACTATGAAACTTGAGGTCCCGGGTTCGATCCCCGCCCCGGTCGGGGCAGATATTTGTGAGATGAATACGAATGTTTGACCTCGAGTTTGGGATGCTTAATACGTATAGGTATATTTATCTATATTAAGTAAGTTTATCGCGGTTGTTTAACTTAGTGCAGTAATACAGGCTTTGCCTAGTTTCTGACTAGGTCAATTGGTGTAAATTGTCCCACGATATTATTATTATTCATGTATATTTAAGCTCAAAATCACGGTATTACTATTTCATGTTTTACACATTAGACAGTAAACAAGTAGCTATATAAGATACTTACATCGGTGTCCCTTATCATTAGGGTCGCGGCGCAGCGAAACCCGCCGCGGCGAGCTGTCGTCCACGTCATGTATGACGATCTTGATGGCTTCGGCGTCGACTGACATCTGGCGAGCGGCGGCGGCGGCGGCGGCGGCCGCCGCTGCTGCCGACGCCGACGGCGGTTCAGTCGGGTCCGAAGTGCGGGATAGAGCCGCCATCGCGCTCAGCGCTCCAGTTCTTTGTTGTAGGGCTGCTATGTCAGGACTGTAGTAGAAAAATATGAGTAATGAGGGATGAGGGAGCCTTGCTTTATTTTATTAGTAACAGTTTCGCTAAAATCTCTTTTAAGTGTTTAGAATCTACCTTTAAACTTTCGCTGGATATTTTCTGAGGGAAAACATGCAATTTTTCGAGGAAAGGCGAAAGCAAACTTTTGTTTGTATGTCACTTGCTCATGCGTCATTTTTAAGTATTATGGTCGGATATATGAGACTCACAGCTGGCTGCCGCGGCGGCGTATGGGCCGGTCCTCGTCAACGGCCAGGCCGGCGATGGAGGGCGTGGACTCGGACGTGTCCTCCGCGCGGTACGAGCCGCGCCGCGACCCTGCGCCCGCGCCGCCCACCACGTCCACGGCTGACGCTCTACCACGCGCAAATTAAATTATATTGTTGTTAAATTGAGGTACTTTTATTATTTATTTCTTTATTTATTAAAATTAAAATAATTAAAAACACAGTTTTTAAACCGTAACATTAAAGAACTGTGGAATAAATGTATATATATATGGAAATTTATAGGTTTCGGCGATAACAGGTATGCATTATCTTGCTCGGCCGCGGTCAAAGCACAAATAGGTATGTTATGACAGTATAAAAAATAAATAAATGAGCGAACAACAATTTCTATGAGAAAGTTAGCATAAATGAAATCTTCTTGACAATATGGGAGATAAGGAGCGTAACAAATTGTACTGATACAAATTTTGAGGCAGGCGGCACCTATTGGTTGATATTATTGACGGAGCCTCGCTGCTAAACGAGGAAATTGCATTCGTACCTTTCCACGCCATTAACAAGATTATGTCTACCCCAGTGACACTGGCACAAGTATCGCGGCTTACTCCGCCGCTATGATAATAATGTACGAGTACACATAATACTACATCACGTAATGGTGTAAGTAGGTATGCAAAATTTTGACGAAAAATTGATTATCCTGTCGACGACCTAAGTACTTAAATAACACTTAATACGACAGGTTTACAGGTTATTTCGAGAATGTTGAGGTATGAATTCCATTTTGTTTAGAGGTCAAGGTCCTGTCCTCTCCCGCTGACCATATTCGGGTTAAAAACATATTTTTATTTTATTGCATTAAAAAATCCAGAAATTACTTTGAGCTATGTATAGATTTATATTTTAGTCCGATCTCAAAAAAAAACAGAATTAAATACATAATATAAAAAAATCCTCCAGTAAACGACCAGAGCATGTCGGGATAGATAGAAAGAGAGACAACATCTGTCCATAGAAAAATATATAGTAGGTATATTCCTACGTGTAGGGCGTGGAGGTGCCTTACCATATATGCCAAAGTTATGTTAGCGCGAGAATGAGCCTTCGGCAAAGACGATAGAGGAAAAAGGGAGTTCCACAGCATGAACGAAAAACACAGTTCTGCTAGTATACTTAATTACTTACCGCCTGGACATGGGAGGCGGCGCGACGAGTGCGGGCGCGTGCGCCGGTGAGTCCTGCTTGTCGTCGTCGACGGAACGTTGCCGCGCGGCGGGCGCGCGCACCGAGCGTCGCCGCGCCGGCGTCACGGTGCTCGGCCGCCGCGACTCGTTCGCAGGCGTCACTGTGCCGCCGCCCTTTAACTGCCGCAACGGCAGCGTGGTTACTCATACACGCTCCATCTCGTAACGTACGCACGAAATGCTTAAAATTACGTTTTGCGTAGAAAAATCAGTCTTAAAACATTATGATGGTTATAAAGGGGGGGTCAAGGAAAAAATATTTCTACATGCACATACGGCGCATACCTAGAAAGTTACACGGGCGATTCCGCTGTGCAAAGGTCCCAAAACAATCACAAGATTAACATGAAACTACCGTGAGATTCAATAACAGCGAAATAGACGGATATGGTATGCAGGTGGTGTGTCTATACTTGACTGGCGTACATGAGTGAACCGTTTATCTATAACCTCAAAATTGTTTATTGTTACGGGGTTAAAGTTGTGATGTTCAGATAATTATGTTCGACGGGCCTCGCAGGCCAGTAAAATCTTACAAATAAAAAAGCTAAAAACGTAAAACGCGATGTAAAGTTAGAGTGTGAAACTATGTTTTGTATTTAAACAATAAAAGTTGTGCTTAATATAAAAGTACATTAATATCAAATTTGAAGCAATTGAAAATAACCTTTTTTTGTATTTAAAAACGTATTTTCACACTCCCCTAAGGGATCCAAATAACAATACCAAAAAAGCAGCTTTATTAAGTATATACATTTGAATTTTTGAATTTTAACCCTCGACGCAATAAGAGGGGTATTGTCTGTGTGTTTGTGTCTGTCTGTAGCTCTTAAACGGTTGAACCGATTTGAATACATTGCCGTGCGAATACATTGAATTGTACACTGTGACTAGGCCTAGCTGAATTGAGAAATGTTTTTACATGTCAATAAGATTTTTTTTGCTTGACCTGAGGAAAACTTCACTTTACCTATAACTAATATTTATGTAACATTTTATACAGGGCGATTGGTAAAAACTGTCATAAGTTTTAACATGTTAGAGTAGAATTGATTGTACCTAACAATTTCACTTTTATTAACTTATAGGGGTTCAAAATTTGCTGGTTTCCGAGGTAGAGCTATTTTAAAGTTTTGACTGAAGTTTCCGACTAGCCACTAAAAATTAATTCCCATAAAAACTATTTCATTCTGCACAACAAATTGTAACTTTTTCGGTAAATAATGAATTGATTTACTATTTAAAAAATAAAACAAGTTCATAACTTCTGTGATTGATTTCGCCAAGAAAAGGTCCTAATTCCTAATTCCTAACTCTAAATACTGTAATAAACACAGCCTGTAAAATACTGAGAAAAACCGAGCAAGAGCGTGTCGGACTCGCCCAGGATAGGCTTCCTAGCCATTACGAAAACATTGGCTTCGGAACCCTAGAAACGCTTCAAATCATAAGCTTTTTAAAAAGATACAGTACCTAATAGCTATTAATTTTGAAGCAAATCTCGAAAGAAAGCTTACAATAACAGTGAGAAGATTTTGCGGCAAAACAGTAACTACTTATAGGTAACTATGTTGTAACTATTATGTAGGTACAAGAAAAGAGCAGCTGAAACTTTTGAAACCCCCAAAAGTTTTGATTATGACAGATGATTGACAGTTGACGGACTTGATGGAGGTTACAATAATAGACACAAACGAAGGTAAATCATTGCGGAGATGACATTATGTCACCTCTTGGGCTCGAGACGATATTTAATCTTTCCCCTATTCGTAGACGTGAAATATGTTTTATTACAATTCTAGGTCACGAGGATGGGGGGCCAAAAGAATACGTACAAAATGTATCTATATTTTTATGAGTGCGATTCCGT
Organism: Clepsis dumicolana; assembly: GCA_963691665.1. Classification (NCBI taxonomy): domain Eukaryota; kingdom Metazoa; phylum Arthropoda; class Insecta; order Lepidoptera; family Tortricidae; genus Clepsis; species Clepsis dumicolana. The sequence continues at coordinate 8,726,883 of OY829517.1, read as the reverse complement.
TGTGTATGTCAACGCGATATTGTGGCACGTCGGTATCGTGATTCGGTACCTACTCCGACAACCTCGGGCTCGGGGTAGGCCGCCCCGTGGCACACATGTTACGGCCGCGGGAAATTATGACGAAAACAGGCAATTTGTACAATATGTGGAGTTTATTAACTTTACCGCATGTTTCGCTATGTTTTAGGGGGGGGGGGGGGGGGAATAAATCTCGTTGACTGGTGTAATATAAACCGGAGATAATAATCAAATTTAAGCGTATAAGTTTATTTAGGTTCGTTGATACGATTTGGACAGGTATGGCTGGTTTATAAAATATCAAGTTTGGCCCTAGCACCGATTAGCTTTACGTTAATAATTTATGTCTAGTAAGTAGCCTTTTGGATTTGGAACATAGTAAGTATCTACGTAATTTTAGGCGAAAACTAAAATGCTTAACATGAAAGGTCTCTTTCGTACAGTTGGTTCCAAACATTACCTTTTCAAGTTCCTTGAGCGAGGCCGGCGAGACGTCCGAGTGTCGGCGCAGCTCGGGCGAGCGCGGCGGCGCGAGCGCGGTGCTGCTGGTGCCTCCCCCGAGCCGGGCCTCGGAGTGCCGCCGCTGCAGCGCGTCCAGCATCGGCACGTCCAGCAACGAGTCCGTACTGTCCTGCGCGGACGGCGGCAGGCGCGGCCCGGTCTTGCGTCGGCAGACCGAGCACGTCCATTTTTTCTGTAAGTTTAACAAATGACACTATAAAAGTAAGGAGTTCAAGTCGCCTACAGTTTAATGTACCATAAATATAAGTTTCAACGTTGTAAGTATAGGTACCTGCGCAGATATAGCATTTTTTGGGAGGCGCGAAACCATTTGCGGGTGGTAGGACCTTGTGTGAAGTCCGTCCGAATCGCTACCACCATCTTACTCGCTAATCCTCTCGCTAAGCACCAGTGCTGTATAAGGTCTTTATTGAATTGGTGCTTACATTCGATTTAGTTCGGCATTTGTCAACACTCGTCTGCGCGACGAAGATTGTAGATGTAACTTATATTTGTGGTCCATCTATAACTTCTTTACGCTTCTACTTAGGGACGAGTTCATGAATTACGATATTTTGACTGCACTCATCGTCTATTATGGTTCCATGTGATTTAGAGACTTCATCGTACACGTATGTTTTATAGCTGTGAATGATGCAGCGTGCACGTAGGTAGATACCTACCTACCAGTTTTCTGTAAGTTACGTGTACTTAGGTAATCTATAATGAAACATTGAGAAAGAGGCGAAGTAATAGGACGGCGTAGCTGATATCAAAATATATCTTCGAAAACAAAAGTCACATGGCTTCTTACATTGCGTTAAGTACCTTGAAAAACTCCTAAAAAGGAAAAAGTTAAAGAAATAAATGTACTTGAAAAGTTTCTTATTTTCTTTCGTAATGTTTTAGAATATGGCTTCTCTGCTGATATTTACGTTTCGACGAAGAAATCTGTGAAGTGACTACAGATTTTGTGATACTCCCCGAGGCGTATACAAGATGTAATATTTTTATTAGGAACAGTCTTATAGCTGATGAAATTTGTGTGTAAAATGTTGTTGAGCAATTTGATTTTCAGTGTCAGTAACTTGTTATTTTCAGAGCAATTAGTTATGTAACGTTGAACAAATTGTAATTATTAACAATGCTTGACGTGTGGTTTTTTTTAACTTAGACGTAATTATGTACAGGATTTAACCTGTGAGAGAAATTGAAAACTGTATTATCAGCAATATAAAGCTGATGTATTTTTTTGAGTTCCGCATTAAGTTAGAGAAAAACTTTAATTGCCTCAAAACATGTCACATGGGCCAAATTAGAATCATAAATTAACATAAGCAAAAGTATGACTTAAATATTAACATTCATCAGAGTTCCAAAAATGATCTAATAGTTATTTGTGCACTGTGTTTAAAACCAAAACTAAAAAGTGCTTTGTCTCACGCTCGGAGCAAAACCGAATTTAATTCACTATCTTTAAATAGCAAAACCTGCCTGTTTGAGGTGCTGAGGTGAAAAAGGTAGGTATTTTTGTTGTTTGTAACTCTCATGTAGTTACTGTACTGCTAGTACTACACATGTAGCACGCGCGCCATTTTGTCGCTTTTCGCGCAGTGCGTCCTTTTCATAGTGATGGAATCAGTGAAGGACGCACTGAGCGACAAGCGACAAAATGAGGCGCGTGCTAGCCCCCCTGAGTGTACTGTAATAGCTTACCGCGTCCTCATTGTCCGCGGGCTTGGAGTAGGAGGAGCAGTCCTCGCAGACGCGGTGCTGGCAGGTGTTGCAGGTGTGGAACACCTCGCCGGGCTTCAGCGCCTTCAGGCAGACGCGGCACGCGCCCGCCCGCGACGGCGCCTTGCCCGCTTCCCTGCGAAGGAGAAGCGACAACTAAAGATCGGCACGGAATTATCCGTTTAGCATATGCATGCTTTAATTAGAAATTGTTATTTATGATAGAAGCGCGGAAAGTAAGCAATTTCCAATGAGTGTAGTTAACTTTTAAATTATTTTAAACTGAGATGAGTTGAGAATTGCCTAAATTTCCACAGGAATGTCATACAATATTTTACAATGCATTATTTTGCCGCAGAAAAGTTTTATGGATATCTTTTTCCGCACGTGCGGAAAATACCTAGGTGCTTTCTGTGAATATGTTGACCCACGTGAAGTGGCACTTTCTGAGTACATGCATTGTAAAAGATGTTTACAATAACTAGCGTGCTAGTTAGTACGTACTTACGCTTACGGTAATAGTTATTTTATCTCACTAGGTCCTTTTTGCTTGGCAGACCTATTTTTAGCAAAATGAGTGTTATCTGCTCTCTTATTTATTAACAAGGTATGTGACTGACTGTAAGTAAGACACACCAAGTAATCAAGGAAGTTAAAAATCTGGCAAAACTAGCGTGATACTCTTAAATGACCATTACACACGGTACTGAAAGAAATTGACCATGGTTGAAAGAAATGAATATTTCAGTTTGGTACTGGTAAGTACATACTTTTCGCTTTTTATAAAGTGATAGGTTACAGTTTTGTTTTTAATGTGCGGTGTAAGCGCGTACGTATTTTAGTCTGGGTAGTTACTGGGTTTTAATACCACAGAAATATGAAAATAAAGTTATTTACTTATACGTACCTAAAATGAATACAAAACTGGGTTATCAAGGTAGTTATTTCGGCAAGTGTTGCGATAATAAATCATTATTCCACTGCATTATATCTAATACTACCATCCCACGTCTCGTAAGACGCATCGTAATGCACAAAGGCAAGATTAAAGACTTTAAAGGAGATCTCCGGCAGCTCTTTGCTTTTAAGCGAATCGTGTTACACATACACATGCTCCCTAATCTTTGTGAGGATACTTTATTGCAAAGCATTTATACAAAGACATCGATGTAATGACCTACTTAGCACACTTGTGACATAATGTACTATTACCGTTCAGTCTTAGCCGTCGGCGCAGCGGGCGGCGGTTGCGCGGGCGGTGGCGCGGGCGCGGGCTCGGCCACGGGCTCGGGCTGCCGCGGGCCCAGCTTTGTCACTGCAACATAAACCACATGAGGCACGGTTGGTTGGAAGCTCACTGCGCTATAACCTAACCAATTTAGAAAAGTTGAAAAATCCATGACATTATCATTTCAAAGTTCAATATTTCAAAAACGGGTTGGTTTTAATAAAAATCTTGATTGAACTAGTTTTCGATAAAAAAAAAACCGGCCAAGTGCGAGTCGGACTCGCGCACGAGGGTTCCGTAGAAAGATTTTAACGCTTTTCCCCAGTGTTTTAAGAAGTTCAGTGTTAGCGGAGCCCTGCACCTAAGCAAAATGTACGCAGTGTGGGGTCAACTTATATTGGACTGCGAAATCTACAGACAGAGATAAACTTTTAAGATTTTGAGACCTTTCCGAGTGGTTGTGCTATAAGAGCTACCTTCATACCAAATTTCAAGTTTCTAGGACATCTGGAAGTACCCTTTAGGTTTTTTAAAATCGGCAATTTATATGGAAATTGATTTTTAATGACTCTATCTTTTGATTGCGTTGACTTAGAAGGTTGATTTTTTCACGGCTTTAAGGGACCGCAGGCTTGAGTATTTGATATTAATTTCAGTATGCTACCTCCACGCGTTCCAGAGAAAAACGGTCTTGACAAACAGACAGACATACAGGGTTCCGTTTTTTCCTTTTGAGGTACGGAACCCTAACAAACGCATTGACATATACACAGGTTAAACTTATAACACGTTAACGTGCTTTTTCGTCGGGGGTTAAAAAAGCCAGAATATTATGCGTAAAAATGTCATTGTGCCATAAAAATTGTCTGTAAAGAAGTCATTATCATATTTGTCGTGAACAGGTAATCATCATATTGCGCCTTTGATTCAAATTGTTCGACTATACGATACAACGAAACTGGTATTTGTCTTCATCCGATTCTACTTATCTACTCTGGACACAGTCCTTTCTCACAATGGACAGTTACACAAATTAATACCTCAATCTTAGTTTACGACCTGGTAATTAATGTTGTTGTGGTGCCCTTTAACAAATTAACTTTATAAATGAATTTTGCTTCCTCGCAATCATTACCCCGAAGCCTGTTAAAACTTAATCTCATAAATCCACTAATTTGCCAGCCAATACCTAGGTAAATACAATTAAGTACCGCGTCGTTAAAACCGCAAAATTGACTTAAATTACAATACCTAATTTAACTACGAGAGTCGAATTGAATAGAAAATTGCAAAACCTTGTCGGTTACAGAATAAATTAATAAGACAGCCGCGAGATGCTACTTTGCGGAACTCAATATTAAAATTCTGAAATAAAAAGGCAATTAGCCTAATTTATTCAATACATTCTGACTTTGTTACATGCCTCTCGTTTTTGTCTGAAACTCGGACGACGGAATAAACGTTTCGTTTCATTGGAGTTTAGATTTTGTTTATTCCTTCACTTAACTTTGCTATTTAATGGGTACTTAGACTTAGGTATAAAATCATAAATAAACATGTGTGTTATTTTCTTTTACGCGATATAATTATTAATTACTTACTATCAATTTTGTACACGGATTCCACCTTGTATTAGTGATTAGGCTAAGCCAAACAATTGAAAACACATTAATTTAAATTAAAGCCATCATACGTGTTCAGTGTGGCTGCGATCACGTAAAATGAGCTGTTGGGAAATTTACTTCGATAGCAAAGAGAAATGCAGACACTTACTTGAGGATTCCGCAACGCTGGTTTTGGGGGCCCCCAATTGATGTTAGTCCACAGGAGTTATAGCTGGCGTTCGCTGATGGTGAATGTGTCGTTGCTAAGATTTTGACTTGCTCTTAAAGGTTTTGAATTTGAAGTTTGAGCGGAGCGGTAGCGCTGCACACTGTACGAGATTCGTTACGAGAGAAGAGAGTGAATGTCTCTAAGACGTTGGCAACACTGTACTGGTGTTGCGTTTTGTTAACGCTTTTTGGAAAGCGTTTTGTTCGTATCCACATTCAAATCTGCCATCGATTTGGATAGATTAAAATAATTAAAAACAAATAACAATCTTGTGCCAGCTGAATACTAGGTTTATAGAAGTACGGAACATGCCGCCGACCATAAAATAATGCTTATTTTATTGAGAGATTACTTATGCTAACTTAGTACTAAAACGTGCAATGTAATAGTAATGAAATGCCTACTCCACAGGCAATGGGTAGACCTTGACGACAGGTCGCTTGGTTACGGTATTACCGATGCGTACAGTCACGACGCGTGCAACACCGTCGGCGCCCGGGTGCAGCTGCTGCACGCGTGCTAGGCGCCACTGTAGCGGCGGTAGCGAGTTGTCGATCAACACGACCACTGAACCCTCGCGGAGGGGTGTGCGAGAGTCATCGTGGAACCATTTACCTCGCTGTTGTAACTGATGGAGGTACTCTACGCTCCAGCGCTTCCAAAAATGTTGAACAGCTTGTTGAATGACCTGCCATCTGACGAGGCGGTTTGGATTATCGTTAGATAAGTCTAATTCTGGGAGTGAGTTCAATGGTTCCCCGATGAGGAAGTGTCCGGGTGTGAGAGGTAACGGATCCGAAGGGTCGTTGCTTAGACTACTGAGCGGTCTTGAGTTGAGAACTGCCTCAATTTGACAAATTAAGGTGTTAAATTCGTCATGGGTAAGAGTAAGTGTACCTATGACGCGATGCAAGTGAACTTTAAGCGATTTTACGGCCGATTCGAAAATTCCACCGAAATGACTAGCGCTAGGCGGATTGAAATGCCATGTAATGGACAGGTCAGTCAGTTGTTTGTTAATGAAAGCTTCATTTAATTCACTCCGTAAGAAAGAGTAGAGTTCGGATAGATAGTTATTACACCCGACGAAGTTTCGACCGTTGTCAGAAAAGATGTCTGTACATAGCCCTCGACGCGATATGAACCGACGTAGAGCATTTAGAAATGCGTCAGTGGATAAATCAGTAACTAATTCCAGATGAATAGCTTTGGTTGACATGCATACGAAGACGCAAACATAAGATTTGAATATTTTTGCATTTCTAAACGTGCTAGATTTAAGATTAAAGTGTCCGGCGAAATCTATGCCTACATGTAGAAACGGTCGTAAGGCGCGGACTCTGGCGGCCGGTAGTGGAGCCATGGGTGGCTGCGGAGCGACCGGTCGCGCGCGGAAGCAGCGCACGCAGCGGCGAGTGCGCATGCGAACTGCGTCGCGGGCGCACAAGATCCAGTAGGTCTGTGCGAGTATACACTGTAACGTCTGAGGACCCACGTGCAGATTTGTTTTATGATAAAAATCTATGAGCAAGTTGGTAAAATGGTGTCTTTTAGGTAGAATGATTTGATGCCTAGCATTGTACGGAAGATTTGCACGATTTAGTCTGCCGCCGACCCTGAGCAATCCGGCGTCATCTACGAATGGTTTGAGTCTTTGAAGACGTTGAGTACATCTATCATCGTCTTTGAGTCGAGAGATGTCTTCTGAGAAATGTTCCGATTGCACAAGTGTAATAATGCGGTTAAGAGCCTGCTTGGTCTCTGGAACCGTTACATATTTTGCCGAGTACGAGTGCGTCTTTCGGCATTTATGATAGAATCGAAAGATTAGTGCTACGACTCGCAACATCCTAGGTAGAGAGGAAAACCGTTCGAGGAACTCGAGAGTGGGTTCACTTTTGTGAGTGACAAGAATGTGTTTGCGGCGTTCTTCATCAGTGTGACAATTCACGCGAGATATCGGCCAATCTGGTTGCGGCTTAGTAAGCCAAGAGGGTCCATGAAACCATTGTTGATGGTCCAAACGTGAGGGAAGAACCCCTCGGGACGCGGGGTCCGCGGGGTTGTCGGCGGAGCGTACGTGATGCCACTGTGTTGCAGGTACATTGCTGGTAGTCTCTGCGATGCGATTGCAAACGTAGGTTCGCCACTTTTCAGGGGATGAACGCAACCAAGCAAGCGTGATTGAAGAGTCGCACCAAGCGAAGACTTCGTCAAACGATATAATACTGCTGTAGGCAGTGTTTATCCTTTTTATGAGCTTTGATAAAAGCAGAGCACCACACAGTTCCAAGCGTGGGATTGAGAGCCGTTTCAAAGGTGCAACTTTTGTCTTGGCAAGAAGAAGATTAGAAGTGATCGCTCCATTGGGGTCAGCGACGCGAATGTAGACGCATGCAGAGTATGCCTTTTCTGATGCGTCCGAAAAACCGTGAAGTTGCACGTTATGATTACTCGGAAGAACGAGACGAGGTAACGCGATATTTTGAAGTAACGGAAGTTCGTCTAGAAATTGATACCACAAATCACAGACACCCTGGGGAGGAGCTTCATCCCATCCTGCACCTGATACCCACAGCAGCTGTATTAAATGTTTTACAAATACAGTTATAGGACTAAGGAAGCCCAACGGATCGTAGATCTTTGCTATTTCTGCAAGCATGAAACGCTTTGTACATTTACGCAGGGGCATGTCAGTTTGATAGGTAAAATTATCTGATTTCGGATTCCATTTGAGTCCGAGTACTTTTACTGAAGTGTCAGTATCAAGCGCTGAAATTATAAGAGATTCGTCTTGGGTCTCGTTATTGTTTAAGACTTCGGTTAAAAATTCGGAACTGTTACTTGTCCACTTGCGCAGTTCGAAAGTTCCCGCTTTGCAAATAGATGTTAGTTGACGTTGAAGAGCTAAAGCTTCGTCTAATGTATCAGCACCGGTAACGATGTCGTCTACAAAGACATTGTTGAAAAGCACCTGCGAGGCAAGTGGGAATGAGGCGGCTTCATCAATAGCTAATTGACGAAGTGTCCGTAAGGCCAGAAATGGCGCAGAGGCAACGCCGAAAGTTACCGTGCACAGGCGGTATTCCTTCACCGGATCAAGAGGCGAGAATCGCCAAAGAATTTGTTGAAAGTTACGATGTTCTTTACAAACGTTTATGAAGCGATACATCATTTTTATGTCAGCAGTAAATACAATTTTATGAAGCCTAAATTTTAAAAGAACTTCAGAGAGGTCTTGGTGAAGCTTTTGCCCCGTAAGAAGATTATCGTTAAGAGAACGACTTGAGGTCGTTTTACACGAAGCATCGAACACTATACGTAACTGGGTCGTGACAGCCTTTTTGCGAATGACGAAGTGATGCGGAATGAAATAAGGAGGTTTATCACCCTTTGTTGAATCTGGGACGAGCTCCATGTGGCCCATGTCTAGGTACTCTTGGAAGCACTTGTTGTATTCTGCTCGTAAAGCAGGATCACGTGACAGTCGAGCCTCAATTTTGTGTAAACGTGAGAGCGCAATATCACGAGATTCACCCAAAGGTGGCGCATTCTCCTTAAAGGGAAGAGCAACTGTGTATTTACCTGTTGATTCGCGTTTGTGGTTACTCACGAAAATAGCTTCGCATAAAGCGTCATCTTTGGAAAGCTGAGTCTCTTCTGGAATTGATTCCAGTTCCCAGAACCGTTGCAATTGTGCGTCTAATGAACTGGTGCTCAGGTTCGTGCTAACTCGACCATGATGATTGTGTGAAATTCTACCATTTAGCAGGTAGCCGAAGATACTATTCATAGCTACAGGAGTGCCCTGCGGGCCTATAATATTGTCGTGAAGAAGGATGCTATCGCTATAATCAGACCCTAGAAGGAGCTCAACTGGACGCGCAGAACGTAGTTCTGGGTCCGCTAAGGTAAGACCTTGAAGATGTGTAATTTGTTCAAAGGAACTCGGAATGTTCGGAATGTAACTCGTAATTTTTGGTAAAATGAGCGCTTCTATGTACAATTTTGGTTCTGGTTTGTCGCGGGGTGTAACCTCGCATATCACGTAACCACGCGGTCGTTCGTTGCTGTCGCCGATGCCCGAGACAGTCGTGCTGGTGTGCGCGGGGCGCCGCGGTAGTCCGAGCCGCTGCACGCACGACTCCGTGATGAGCGTGGCTTGCGAGCCTTGGTCAACGAGCGCGCGCACAGGACGCGCCGGGCGGCGGGCGTCATCCGTTGAACGAATATTAACCAGCGCGGTGGTTAGAAGAACCGTACAATTTTTATTATTTTGAGGACCCGAATCACTATGTAATAGAGTGGGTGAAGATGAAGCATCCGCTACCAAGCGCAACTCGGGGGACGTGGAACATTCCGTCGTGAGTGTGACGTTTCTCGCGGGAACTTCCTCATGCAATAAGGAGTGATGCCGCTGAGAGCAAACGCGGCAGCCATGGCGTGATTTGCAGTCCTTTGTTTCGTGACCGATGAATAAGCAATTATAACAAACTTTGTTTTCTGTTATAAAGCGTTTCCGTTCATTTAGATTAAGTTTTTGAAAGTTATCGCATTTATATAATGGGTGAGAATTGTCTTTACAGTACGCGCATTTTACTTTATTTAAATAATCAGCCGCCGTTGCAGCATGAACGCTCATGGTTCGCGCGGGACGCAAAACAAAAGAATCCGGAGAACGCGGCACGTTGTGCTTGTAATAATCGGAGTGCGCGCGAGACAACGGTAACGCACGGTGCACAGCCTGCGCGGGGCGCGACGGCGGGCCGACCGGCGCAGGCGGCGGCGCCGCGCTCGTCAGCCGCGCGGACGACATCACCTCGGACGTCGATAGTTCCTTGTTAAGGAAAACTATCAATTCCTTGATATTGGGAATGTCACTTGACGATAATAATGACAGTTCAAAACGTCTACGTATGTTAGGCGTAATTTTGCGCAATAAAATATTTAATAAAGGGAAACTCCAATCCGACACTGGAAACCCTAAAGAATATAAGGCGGTAATATTTTCATGGTAGGTATTTAACAAATTACGTAAGCTTGGTTCAATGACTTTATCATTAACTGGTTCAACGTCAAGTATGTTATCTAAATGCTTGGTTGCAATAATACGTTTATTATCGTAACGATTCATTAACACCTGCAAGGCGTTCTCATAGTTTAACTCCGTAACCGGAATGGACTTTATTAAGTTATAAGGTTCACCTTTCAATGAGAGTAGTAAATAACGGAATCGTTCAACGTTCGTTAAAGAATTGTTATCATGTACAAGAGATTTGTATAAATCATAAAAGGAATTCCATTCGGTTAGTTTACCTTCAAATGATTGCAACGATAAAGTAGGTAGCTTGACGTGAATCTTGCTAAGTTCCTGCGTGTCATGCCCGCAGGGTGGTGACACACTGGCGGTACTTTGTCTACGCGTTTCTTTCACTGTATCTAAAATTATTTGCGTTTCGTAGTACAGCGAATCGAATTGATTCCGTGTGGCCAAATGTAGGTCCTTGTTAAATTCTCCGAGTTTAACTGTTAATTTTTCTATTTTAGCTTGTACTTGTAAGAACGTCCTTTTAATTGAATTTAATTCTTTAATTCTTTAACCCTAACTCGGAATTCGGAAGGGTTGTTAGCACAATCAACAATACGTTGCATGCTATTGATGGCTAGATCACGCTCAAAGGTTAGTTGATCGATTTCCATCGTTATTGATTAGAATTCGTAAAATTAAATTGAAGGTCGAATTGAAAATAGTTTTACCCGACTGCCGAAGGCGGGTTATGGGTTTTGCAGACTAAACGAGAATATTCAATGTAAATAAGTGAATTTGGGTGTTCGATTTCAAGCATGAAATAAAGGAACAGCTAGAAGTGGGTCATGCACGCAATTAAAATGACCGTTGGAAATGGGCTCGGTACGCAATACCTTAACCGTTAAGAAATATACTTAGCATGAAATACCTCCTAAGTACAAATAGTAATTTGCTACAAGTGTACCACTAGCTTAACTGTAAGTATTCCAAACATTGTGTTTCTGCCGTGCCTAGCGAGGCGCCGAACGAGCGCGCGACGTTAGCCACACTTACTACCTACCGCACGACTTTACGAAAAAAATATGCAATATAGTTTCGGAAAAAATCGTTCAAACCTTACGAAACTATATATAATTAGCAAGTTCTCGTTGAGATCTCACTGTACACACCGGTATTATCGCAGAATAATACGCTAAATAATTGGAAAGTCGATGTTAATATTTATGGCTGGCGGTAGATCCCGGCGCTAAGCGCATAAAATTAAATTAATCGTTAGCACAAAACAGTTTAAGCTAATTACCAGATATAATCAAACAATCAGTAGATCCGGTTCGAATGAGATGTTGGGAAATTTACTTCGATAGCAAAGAGAAATGCAGACACTTACTTGAGGATTCCGCAACGCTGGTTTTGGGGGCCCCCAATTGATGTTAGTCCACAGGAGTTATAGCTGGCGTTCGCTGATGGTGAATGTGTCGTTGCTAAGATTTTGACTTGCTCTTAAAGGTTTTGAATTTGAAGTTTGAGCGGAGCGGTAGCGCTGCACACTGTACGAGATTCGTTACGAGAGAAGAGAGTGAATGTCTCTAAGACGTTGGCAACACTGTACTGGTGTTGCGTTTTGTTAACGCTTTTTGGAAAGCGTTTTGTTCGTATCCACATTCAAATCTGCCATCGATTTGGATAGATTAAAATAATTAAAAACAAATAACAATCTTGTGCCAGCTGAATACTAGGTTTATAGAAGTACGGAACATGAGCCATTACAAATTAATAGTAGCCGGACCCGGCTCGTAACGTGCTCGGCACAACAACGACCGATTTCGGGAGAATTCACTTTTTATGTGTAACTCGATTAATTACGTGGATCCTCCACAATATAAACACAATGGTTTCCGATTTAATTCTATTAATTGGTAATTTTGGATTTTGGAAAAGCAGTATTCACCAGTTGTGTCACACGCTTGTTATGATAATGTAAAATCGTGTTTGCTTTAGTTTACCATTTTGATGCTATACCCTAAATTGCACTACGCAGTTGTGTTAATCTGTACATAAAGCAATTATTATCATGATACTCGGGACTTAATGGCTTAAAAAATACATTTAAATACCTCGATGTTCGTAGTATAGTAGGTATAGTAGTCGTGGAGTATCATGTGTGAAAATCGCGAAAGTGTAAATCAATACATATCAAGTAATTACGTTAGTAAATATTTTTATTTCCTTTTTCTTTGCAAAATAGTTGGGCAAGCATGTTCTAAAACCATTCGGAATTTCAAGTCGATAGCGTTAGTAGTTCCTCTGAGATAATCAGCTGTGACAGACAGACTAACTAAGTCGCAACGTAAGGGTTCCTTTTTACCATTTTGGTACGGAACCCTAAAAATAACCCGCTTTTGCATTTTGTATCAAATTCCACTAAAGAGTTATATGGTTTTACTGAATTCTGTCATAGCATCGTAGCACGTCGGCGTAGTACTTCGTAGCACTCTACGCGATCGTAGCGAGACGAGTATTCCCGCTGGACCAGGCCGGCGAACATGGTAACGAGGCTGCCACTCCTTTGGTTTTATATATTAAATAGTGCTAGGATAATATTACGTGATACACACATATTTGATAATGCATTTGTCATACTTTGTACCTAAATAGTAAGGGAATACCCTCGTCGGAACTACAGCCCAAGCCCTTTCATTCTGAAAGGAGGCCTGTGCGCAGCAGTGGGACGTAAATAGGATGGAGATGATGATGAAGGAATAGACTTATCTAGGCGCGCCACTAAAAGCCGATCTTATAATATTTTAGTAGCTATCACGTAAATGCGCGGCGGGCAGCGGCGTATGATGGTCGGGATAATCCAGTCATCATTCTGGCGCACATTTTCTAGAAGGTTATCTTATCACAAGCATCCTCGTGAAGCGTTATACTTTACTAACACTGCAGTAACAAGGAGAAACGAGAAAGTAACTCGGACGGCGTGTTCGCAATGACTGATGTGCACACAGGAATAACTCGCAGCATTGTGCGGTGCGGAGATGTTATAATAAAACCAACTACTCAATAGAGACGCACGCGTTCCGTCAAATGTTTCCGAACTTGCTCCTTAGTCAATTATGGCTTGACTTGTAACTAATGTTTGTAATATACATTTCGAAACATATTTCAACGTACAACGTGAAACAGAACAAGTTTATGCTAACCATAATGTAGCTGCAATAATATTCTTGTAAAATAAAAGTACACGCAAGCAAGTTTGTATACAAACATTTTACGAGAAAGAAACTTTACTCTTACCGTGGTAACAAGTTTCGGTTAGAACTTTATTCCTTGTAGCGAGGCATAAAACGCTGTTTACCTCATTGCTAAGTAAAATTAAGAGCAACAAAGGTGTATTAACTAAGTTTTCTTCTTGTACCTAAGTTATAAGTTTTACTGGTGAGCTGTCCTTGTTTAACACGCTAATTAATTAATGATGTCAATATACTAATTTTGATCATTATACATAACAATATTATTATACTTAAAACCGTATTTTTAAAATTAAAAGTTTTTAAACTTACACTTGGCAGTATTAGTAGCGGCGGAGGTCTACAGTCACGTGCTAGGTATCATAAGTATCTCATTAGTCTTTTCAAGTCGCAGTCAAAAAGCTTTACGTTATCACTGCTGACTCCGAGGTCGCGCATATCATACAAAGCATGGTAAATTCAGCCAGCCTCAATTACGTTCACTTCTTTGTTATGGAATTCTGAATTAAAATAGGAATTCAAATAAGTCCGCAGTTTGCGTGTAGGTGGGGCGAGGGGCCGGAATCCACTAACAACAAAGCGCGGGCGCCGCCGTGGCTCTCGAGTCTCGTCATATCGTGCTATGTGAATATTGAGAAATGCTCATAAATTCCGGCGCGAACTTCGAGCTGCTGCTGTCAAATACTGCACGTTATTGTCCCAAATTCAAGCAGGATATTATGAAATTCATTAGTCACTTGAAGGTTCTATGGTGAATCCTAAAGTACACTTTACTTAAATGACATTTTATCATTGGAATCAATTATCTGGATTGAGCAATTAAAACTTATGTTATACCTGGTAAACTAGTGGTATTGTGAGCTGTAGACCTCGCAAGCTCATTTTTAAACATTTTTCGTTTTTTTCAATTCCCATAAAACGAATCGGCAAAAAAATCTATGATTGTACAGTCGAGGAAATTAGTTCCTGACCCACCATAGAACATTTGACATAGTAAACTTCATAACGATTTTCCTTGTCAAGCTATGCGATGTCACTATGACGTTTACTGTGAAAAGGTTCCATGGTGGGTCAGGAATTAATTTCCTCGACCGTACTTAATGATCGAACCTGATCACAAAATTTCACGAGAATCGGCTCATTTTTGAACATTTTTCGATGTTTTTCCTTTCAAAAAACCAACATAAAAAATCGATAATATATATAATAATCGAACTCGCTCATAAAATTTAAAATTTCACGAGAATTGGTTGAGAAATACGACCTGTAGAGGACATACAAAAGAATTTTTGTCAAAGCTGATACGGAGACGCTTCGCTCACTTCGTTTGCGCGGTCAATTATGACAACTTCACTCATATTTGCAAAGGTACCTCACAATCCTATCTGCAGTTTTATTACGTTAAAACCAAATTACGCTTGAATGAAAGTTTAGAAAGTAGAATGGTTAGATAGCGCTTAATGTGTTTTCTAGATTTTATTATTTATATTTAATTCATTATTTTTTTAAAGCACCCACCATTTCTCATAAACACGAACCAAAGTGCGAAATAAGCTCAATGCTATCGTGAAATAAATATAAAAACACGAAGAGTCCCACACCACTAATAAACTTTACCTAGGCAGCAGTGAAGTTGTAAAAGTTTTTATTAAACGTAAGGTGCCGCGGCCGTGGTTCACGCACAGAATTAATTCATCGCACTAGCCAACAGGCGCGTAAATAAGGGTTAGGGCAGTCAAGCGTGAAACTTTACTCCGATCTACTAACTCGCAGTACCCGTACGCACACATGGATCCCCCAACTATACGTTTACTCCCACCATGACACAGCACGCGCAACATGTGTTTCGGCTGTGAACACCTTCATCAAATTTCCAAGGGTTTCCGTCAACCAAAAGTTAGAACGAGGTAAAGTGCCCTTTTGAAGCAGTTATTAATGCCTGCTTTTATTAAATAGTTGATGCCGAGAATTTTCATTATTCGTTTATCGGTAGTATTAAACAACCGAAAGATAACACGACGCAACAAATCAACATGTTTAAAGGAAATATAAACATGATTTGTAACGCTTTGTTGAAGAATTGCAAACTAAGTTCAAACAAAAGCTAAATCCGAATCGTAAAACAAGAAGTTGGACACACAAAGTAATGATAATAAGAGCCCCGTAAATGGCAAATTGACTTTTCTTATAGTAATAATGATATTTATACCAGTCTTCGCTTCGACGCCGTAAGTATCGTCAAATGAATTGGAAACAACTGAGGAGAATTCATTTATTACGGCAGATAATTTTGTTTCGGACAATAACGGAATTTGGGCGGATCTAATTAACAATGCTCTTTGCGTTATAATTGTTACGTCGAGTTTCAGTTCGACTAAGCTTCAAAGACTTCGCAAACGGAAAATTGATGAAGTTATGGAATTAGTGACGGAATTTGGGCTCAGGTAGTCTCTATAACTTGGTCCTTACGCAGCTGGCGAGGGATTGTTCGTGACATTCACATTCTGATTGACATTGATATTTTATTAAACCTGTGATTCTATGAGAATAAGGAAGTTACAGATTTCAGCTGACTAAACACTTTGCAAATTCTTAAGGAACTAACTATAGAAACTTAAGCACTTAGTTTTTTTGAAACATCGTACCTATATTTCAAAATGATCCAAAGTAGGTTTTATGTAATTTTATGAGCTATAAGCTCATACAGCCTATTGGTACTTCAACTGGCAGTCCGGAAGAGGTATGTCGTCGCTTTGCTTTTGCTCAACAAACCCAGCTCCACAGCATCAGCAACTTAAAAGAATCCCATCAAAAACATAAAATGTAAAAATTAAAAGTCTCACAACGCCGTTCTTCTAAGGCAAAAAGTTTTGAGATCTTATGCACAACCAGGCACAACCAAGTCAGTTATTTATTTTAGGTAAGTATTATCATTACCAGTTGGTAAGACCAAGTTTATGTAAGACCAAAACAATTTTTAAAGAGTAGACCAAAGTTACTGAATTGATAACAACATATTAATTAAGTAGGTAAATATAGATAAATTATGTTCCTACTAATGTAGGTATACCTACGAAATCCAATACTGTGCTCTTTTCACTTTATTCTGAGATAAGATGAACGCAATATCTACACGAATGAAGTAACTACTTAGTTGTAAAAGTTATCCTTCAGTTGATAAATGACTCTAGGCATGTAATTTAATTATGTAGTTGTTCACTTTGTTACACGCTACGCTCTAATATTAATAGCGGAGGGCGGGATGGGCTGAATATAGAAAAGGTTGAATTGCTTGGAGGTTAGGATACACTCGAGCTTAGTTAAAAAACTGGATCAATCTTTACGAAGTTTGTAACTTAATATACCCTGTAATGAGGTCGATCACAAGCTCAACAAGCGCTTTAAACGACATCAACATGCGCACATAAGACGCTATTCCAAAACTGACAAATTGAGTATTTCAAGGTTAGTACTGTGTATGTGAGTTATTACATTAATAGTCCTTTTTACGATAAGAATCTCCGGGATTTAAAAAAATAAACGGGTAGGAAAGTGTAGAATAATTGGCTGGGAGTAACTGATGGACAGACGGACAGATATAAAGTGATCCTAAAATCGCTCCATCTTTTTTCCCCTTGATCGGACGAACCCTAAAATATAATATCTAAAGAACACATGATTTCCCTGTAATAATATGTTAACAAAAGATATCGCGGGTAAGTTACAGCAATTTACATCGAAACTTTTTCAGCCAGAACAACAAAGGGATTTCTTGTCGGGTTTGATTGTTTTGGGTGTTACATCGGGAAAGAAACATGGAACATTTTTTTTGGTTTTAAAAACTTAGTAGAATATTTAGTTTTTATCAAACAATTCAAGAGAATTCATGTCAACTGAAATGAAGGCTAATTGGCATAAAGAATAACAATAAAAATACTTAGAACAATCCGGTTTTAAGATAATAAACAGTTACAAGAAGGCTTGTTTAATTGGTACAAAGTTGATTTCTGCTTCGAACGAAGAGGGCTTCGTAAGCTTCGAAGCCCTCTTCGATGAATGTTATCGTGATTGATGAAATAAAACCGAACAAATCGTGTTAAGTATATTACGTCAGCTTCGATGTTTCTGCCTCTGCGATATGGTAACGGTAGAGGGCTTGCAGGGGACGGGGCGCGTCGCGTAATATTGCCTACCGCTCGACGGAGCCCGGAGCTCCATTAGTATAAGCAACGACCAAAAATACGTCACGATCGCGGTCGCGTTTACGTCTGAATTACTACAGGCACAAACAATTCTCATACCTACTATAATGAAGTAAACGGATCAATCACGTATGTCAGATGAGTATAGCCCGACATGTTTAGGACTGACGTGAGTGGTCCTTTTATTTCACTATGATTGAGTCTCACGGTGGTTTCATGTTAAAAATTCTCATACTATTTGACACTTTAACGTAAACGCGTCTATCTAATCTGGTCATGGTAGCAGACCAAAATATATGACGACACTCGACGGCAATAAGATCTGATGGGTTGCGGCCGGCATAAATATCGTTCTTGGGTAACGGCATAAGTATCCCCCGACACCGAGTCGCTTAAAAATATCTGATACTTGACGAAATCAAAAATATGTGATCAATCAGCAAACATGAACTTAATTCAGTAGTACTACGAATCTAATTTGAAGGCAGCGGCGAACTGACGCTTCTTGAAAACAGTGCATAATTTTTAACCGACTTCAAAAAAGGAGGAGGTTCTACGTTCCACTGTATGTATTTTTTTTATGTATGTACATGTACATCGATTACTCCGTCAATAGTAGACAGATTTTCAAAATTATTTTTTATTCGAAAGAGTATACTCCTGAGGTAGTCCCATTGTCACCAAGTCATGATCTGATGATGGGATCCTAGGGAAATCGAGGGCAACCCTCAAATTTTACAGGCACGTACTATGAGTTTCATATATTTTCTAAGGTTATTCAAGTATTTGCGTCTGGTAGCCATCATCTCATGATGATGAGCTAATGATGGAAGGTACAACTCCTTAGCGGTTAGGAGTTGGAGGATAATTCTGAAAATATGAAATCATCATTCGAAAGGGTATACTCCTGAGTTGGTCTCACTGTCACCAAATCATGATCTGATGATGGGATCTCAGGGAAATCGAGGGCAACCCTCAAATTTTATAGGCACGTATCATGTGTTTCATATATTTTCTAAGGCTATTCAAGTATTTGCGTCCGGTAGTCATCATCTCATGTTGATGAGCTGATGACAGAAGGTACAACTCCTTAACGGTTAGGAGTTGGAGGATAATTCTGAAAATGTTACATCAACGTAAAATTGTGAAATAAAAATCTTTTAACAAAAAAGTAAAACCGCCTTCAAAAAAACCTTAGAAAAAAACCGTAAAACAATCCTCTAAAATAATGATAAATAAGTAAAATAAAATAAAATGCGTTTATTTCGGACAACAGAAACTAAAGCCTAAAGTTTTATCGCCTAGCACTAAGTAGCAGAAATATGAAGTCGGTGCTTCATTCAAAGAATATTCCGCTCGCACCGCACCGACTTCATATTTCTGCTGCTTAGTGCTAGGCGATAAAACTTTAGGCTTTAGTTTCTGTTGTCCGAAATAAACGCATTTTATTTTATTTTATTTTATTTATTTATCATTATTTTAGAGGATTATTTTACGGTTTTTTTCTAAGGTTTTTTTTTGTTTAGTTGTTGATTACGCTTAGGCGCTCAGTTCAAAGGCATCGCGCAACGAGCGAGTAAGTATAGTCAGCAGCAGAAGTAGCTAAGCAACCGCAGCGGTCACAATGATCTGCACTAGCTCTTATGTCTATACCAATAGAGCCGTACTTAGATCATTATGAACACGTCGGTTGCTTAGCTAGTTTTGCTGCTAACTGTACGTGTATAAACAGTGAAGACCAGGTCTTGAACGCGCGAACAATCAAATGAAACGCGAAACTGCTAAACGTAGTAGTACAGTATATATATAAGCTAAAGCAGTACAGAAACTAGGCCTTTTTGTTGAGATGATGACGTAAGTGCCAATTGAGCGTTAGGGTTGTCCTCTTATTTTTTGTAAAATTGAAAAAGTTTTTGTGTAGTTAGCTCTATATCTCAGCTATTTAAGCCTTTTTCGAGATAACTAGGTAGTTTTCATTAGAACAGTAGGGTTGTCACTCTTTATTATAAAATTAATGGGTTTTTATTTATTATTTACTAAAACGTTTATTTGAGTTTTATAATGATCAAATAATCGAATGAATTGACTGACTAGTTTACAAACAAAATTGTGTAATTAAATAATCATCAACATTTTAAGAAGACTTTGTTTTCGTTAGTTATTAAAAATGCCAAACTGTCATCCGCCATTTTGGATCAAAAAAATAATGTCAAATTCGAACTCACCGCTGCCAAATTACGTGAAATCGATACCCATGACCATTTTTAGTGATAAAAATGCCAAACTGTCACCCGCCATCTTGGATCAAAAAAATAATGTCAAATTCGAACTCACCGCTGCTAAATTACGTGAAATCGATACCCATGACCATTTTTAGTGATAAAAATGCCAAACTGTCACCCGCCATCTTGGATCCAAACAATAATCTCAAATTCGAGCTCACCGCTGCCAAATTACACGAAATCGCCACCCTTATGATCATTTTATTACCAAAAATTACAAACCCAATCCCAACCCGCAATCTTAGATTGAATTTTTATTTATTCTACTGATTACAATTCGAATTAAATTAATAAAAAGTAAATAAGTTATGTCACTATGCTATTACCATTATTCATCATTAAATTATACCACCTATCTAATAACTATTAGGTTTTAAACATAAAGAATTGCCACTCGTCTCGACGCGGCACCCGCGACTGACAGCACCGCTATTCCCCCTTATTAGCCTTGTAAAGACTCTGTCTGTGTCCGTGTGTCATTTCGAACGTTTGTACGTAGTTTCTGTACTGCTTTAGCTTATATATATACTGTGGTAGTAGCGATACTAGGTAAGTAGGTAGATATAAAAATTTATAAACTGATAAAAACCAATAACGTTTATACAGATTTTGTAGTTAAGTGGCATGCTTGCGCGAACTCGCTGAACCAACTCGATGAAGCGCATTTACTTTTGACTTTTTTCTTGGAGTATCAACCCTAGCAATGAGTAAGAGTTATACGTTTCTCATGCCTAAAGGCAGGTTTTGTTAGGAAGGGAAACTTTTGTACTTGTACCATTACTTATTCTGTGGTAACGGGCGTGTTCACAAGAAAACTGCAGAAGTTGTTGTTACTGTTTTAGAGACGCGCGACTTTCTGAACTAGGGGAAGGAGTAGTTCAAAATGTGTTAAAGTCTCGTTGTGTTACTCCAGTTGGCGTGTGAATATCGTAAAATTATAAGACATTGTATGCACCTTGTTTCACCAAAGTTAGGGCTATGAAAATGAGTAATAAAAAAATAAAAAATACAATTTTTTAGTCCATATTCTCTCTTAGAGAACAATCGAACTCATCTCTTCTTTTTTTCTTTATATTTTCACGGTATAGTCTGTCTACTTATTTATTCAGATTCAATTAACACAAACTAGTTTAGTTATTGATAATTATATATATTATTTGTTGATAAATATTATTTGTTATGCAAGGCTGCAAACAATGATGTTATAAGTAATACGTCATATGCTTACAAAGACAATCGAAAATCATGTTCCGAACATTTTGACATTTGCTCGCAAGTTTGGACCTTATTTGACAGAGATTGTGGCCAAGGAGCCTTTTCTGCGCTTCATTTTTGGCGTGCTGATGACATATCTACCTCTTTTTAGGGTTCCACACCTCTAAAGGAAAAACGGAACCCTTATAGGATCACTTTGTTGTCCGTCTGTCTGTCTGTCTGTCTGTCAAGACTTTTTTTCTCTAGAACGCGTGGAGGTAGCAAGCTGAAATTAATATCAAATACTCAAGCCTACAGTACCTTGAAGCTGTGAAAAAATCAAACTTCTAGGTTAACGCAATCAAAAGATACAGTGACTAAAAATATCGTTTCCATACAAATTGCCGTACTTCGAAAACCTATAAAGGGTACTTCCAGTTGTCCTAATAACTTAAAATTTGGTATGAAGGTAGCTTTTATAGTACAACTACTCAAAAAGTTCTCAAAATCTATTTTTTTTTATGTCTATCTGTATTTGTCACAGACCAATATAAATATAAAAGGGCTCTGCTAATACTGGTCAACTTAAAACACCGGGGAAAAGCAGGGGAATCTTTGTACGGAACCCTCTTGCGCGAGTCCGTCTCGCACTTGTCCGGTTTTTTATATGTAATATCATTGGTAGCAATAATGACATTTAAAACTTTAACAGATGACTTGCAATTTTACGTTTAGGTATATGCGTATCCGAACGTTTTTTTTTTAATTTATTTAACTCAAAATAAGAAAATAAAAGTACAAAACTTAGACATAAACTTCTGCCAAACTACATAGCAGTTTGTTGGCCGTAAGTGGAGAGCTCTCACTCACCATACTGCTGTATATTACCATCCTAATTATTAAACCGGCGACGGCCGCGCAGACGCTAAGTACCTACCTATATACGCGTATTATTGTTTATTCTTACAAATTCACGGGTAGATATGGGTGGATTGATTGTACCTATTGATTTAAACTTTCGCGATTGTCACACATTAATATACATTCGGGACTTAATCACGTAAAAATATGTATATGTCCCTTGGAGACCACGGACGCAACGTCGCGTCCGAAACGTCGAGGTATTTAAATACATATTTTTACGTGATTAAATACCGAGTGACATGATAATGTTTTATTGATTGTTTCCTTTTTGAAGCTACTAAGAATGGAATTTGAAAATCTAACTTCAAGTTAACTTGTTTATATCTCTCGCTTTTTTCGTGACAGAACAAAGGGAAGTTCAAATCTTTCGAATATTGTGAGTACATCCAGAGGGGCGCTACTCTCTTGCTTCATATTCAGAGTTCGTATGATACCGTCCGTCTCTCTCTCTCTCTCCTTTTAAACACTCATAGCGTGAGCGGGACGGCACATGAAAAGGCCCGATCCCCTTCCCCCCTCTCCTCTATCCCTTTTCCTTCTTAAGAGCCGGCAACGGTCTAGTGACTCTCTTGGGGTTGCTGGTTCTCATGGGTGGCCGTGATCGCTTACCATCAGGTGACCCGCTTGCTCGTTTGCCTCCCTCTTTCAATAAATATGATATACAATAAATCCGATTTTTTAACCGGCACCCACTGTTCTCGACCTCATTCTCGACATTAAAAAAAGTTACTTTGTCTTACGCTCACTGTCTTTTATTAGCAAAATCTGCCTGTTTGAGGTGATGAGGCGAAAAGCTTTTTCTAACGGACTATTGCTGTTAGCTTTCAGTGGTTTTTAAAGCTTATTGGAGAATGTGGGAGTAGCCAGACTGACCGCTCAGCAAAGGGTAATGTTACTTAGCTGTTCGCATTGCTATATTATAGCTATTGAGCCGACTGTGGATTTGGGAGGCTAAGCGAGATATTGCAAGCAATCGGATTTTGGTGGGCAGATGATTTGACCAAGGGCACAGGGAGCTGATTAAGATCGCCCTGATTGGAGATCAGTGTAGGAGATAGTGGGACGTCTTGCGGCTGAAATGATGATGATGTTAGTACCTTTATCCTGGGCGTTGAGCAGCGAGGAGGACAGCGTCTGGCGCAGCTTGCCGGCGAACGTGCCGGGAGCCTCGATCTGCCCCGGCGCGGCGCCTGGCGAGTCCTCCGTCGTCACCATCTGCAACCAAACAATCAAGCTGCTGTATTTTTATTGGGAAGCAAAATATAGTGTCGCTTAGTAAGTCAAGTTAACGTAATCTTAGACGCGTATAGGTATTACACTCGAAGTTCGAGTATTTTCGTTTAAATTTCCACTTCCCCAGCTCAAACTAGATTTATTAGTGTAGTTTTTGTGTGTACTTGGAAACACTTCTTCAGTACCTATTATGTGCTCTACATGTATGTACTTATACTATTACGTGTACATGTAGAGCGCATATAAGCGCATCATTTTACTGCAGTTCAACCTGATTATATTCTAAAACTTAAATCCTAAATACACCGGGCACAACCGAATCGTATTAAAATAAAAGTCATAACGCGTCACGAAAGCTCATCATCCTGGAAAGTGTCGCCGCGCAGCGACTCTTCATACAAAAATAACGACTCGGTAATACTACGAGTATCGTAAATTTTATGGAAAGCAACAGATGGAGTCTGAAAATACATCAGATGGGGAAATCAATATTGTCGTCTCCCGAACTCCACCGCGGCAACCGGGGGAGTTTTATTGCCGCTTGCTGGCGCGCGAGTCATCTCTCGTACTCCATCACTCGCTCAATAACTACACTGTTAAGTTTCCTCAAATCCCTCTCCACGCATTATTTCCACTTTGTTAGCTCCACTAAACATAAATTCCGTCGTAATTGTTATCGATATCGCAACTTACGCATTCTATTGTGGGTTTGATCGATGATGACATATTTTCTATAATAAGTAGTATACGTATCGTCATGGTTGATGATAGTATCGCAAAATGTTTAATAACTACCTATGCCGTTAGTTATGAAAGTATATTGAGTACCTCAAGTACGCCATTAAATCCGACAACCCATCAGCATAATCGTTGAAATATAATTATACGTCATAGGTACTTTGTGTAAAACTGTTCAATTTTAACATGAAACTACCGTGAGACTCAACCATAGGTACTTAGTGTGAAATGAACGTTACGGTATAGTAACCAGCTGCCGCTGAGTGGTGAAAGGACTACGAATTAGTCGGTAGCGTGACGGGCTAAACTCCACTTATATCATATTATGTGAGTGATCCGTTTATTTCATACTATCACTAAAATTGTTCAATGTTATATCTTCTGAGAAAGCAGCGGAAGGAACCGAGTAAGTCCTCAACAAAGGTGACTCCAGCGGAGGTTGTAAACGGGCGGTAAGTCGGAAGGAAACTATAGCCGTTCCGAGGTAATGAGGGAAGCCGCGATACCCCACCACAACTCAAATCAACATGAAACATTTTGGTCGGAAAATGTTTTTCATTTAGCGATCAGATTACTCGTAAGCAGACGGCTGCTGTGAGAAAAGTTACCACGTTCTACTTCATGTAAATGATGCAAATAATACCTAGTCATTGGTAAAATATTTAGAGCGTTCTTTAGAAGAAAAATTAGAAGAAACATTGTTATGAAATAACTAACGTTAAAAACATTAACATGAAACCATTTAATTATTTTCATTATAATCTGTTGTTGTTTTGTTTTAATATAAACTAAGACTTATTGATTCTAAAATAGCATCGAAAGGATTTTTTTCTCAAGTAGGTTAGGCCCTTAAAAAAAACTAAAGATAATAATGAAAGTTAAAGACAAAAGACGTAGATTTAAGAAAAAATAAGAGTTTTAGTGAAATCCCAAGACTATATTAATGGGGTATAATTAAAGAATATATATTAGTGGGTCATGAATAGTGGAGCGGGCGGGCCGTGCCCGCGGGAGCGCGTGCGGCCGCCGCTCCCGAGTGCTCCCGACTTTATTGGATTTGCCGGCCGGCCGGGCCTTGTGTGCTTACCCCGTAGTTAAATTATAAACGAAATTTGCAGCCACACTTATTGGGCCTTTAACTTCAGAAAGGATTGTTTAGACTGCCCTGAAAATATGCTGGCCGGCCTCTAGGGAGGTTTTGTTTTATTACTAAAATTTCAGTAATTAGATCTTGTTTATTAATTGAAGCATTTAAGTTAATACGTACATTGAACGTACTTAGTATTGAACAACATAAGATAATTCGGCTACCGGTATACCTAGTTTTGGATATTACTCACTTACTCAGTCGATATTTCAATTTATTTTCACGACAGCCAAACATGTTGTAAACTGATACTAAAGTACAGAAATCTATCTCATTCCGTATCAAAACTTTTAATAAACACATCAAACTTATTGTTGCCGCAGTGTTACGGTTTCGATCCCTCTCGTTTTCACGGTAACGGGAAATTTATGAGATAAAGTAGGTCATGAACAGGCGGCGTTCATGACCCGGAGGCGCGGGCGCCGGGCGCCGCGGCGGCCCGACCCACTTGTTGCCGGGCCGCTATTTACATTACTACTCTAATTGCTGGCGGCATATGGCGACACAATTGAAGCCACTGATAGGTACGTGGAATACGTTTCCGTGCTTAGTTTTTGTATTTTCTGTTGAGGCCCTCTGAAACCGTTTCTTTTAAATATAAAAAGTTACAGATATAGGAACAGAACATAACTAACGTATCGGATTACTCATGTCGGATATTGTATTGGTTATTTTATAATTATATTTAAAACAGCTACAGGAACTAACATATATTTAACTTCTTAGGCAATCCAAATAGATGAATGAGAAGGTATAATAATTTGAAAATTGATTGCAAAGGTCCGTGCCACTGGAAAATCTGAATCGGGTCGCAAGAAGTGAATTGAGAATACGTACATATACGTATTCTCAATTTACACATGACATAAAAGCGAACGGTCGATATCTTCGTACGTAAATTATTGCTATATGGAAACGTGTGATGAACCCGTATTGAATTCGAATGCGTGTGGTGTGCTTACATAAAATCAACCCTACGTTTAAACCTTTTACAAAAGTTATTAACACTTGTCAACGATTACGTATAATTGACGCCAATCGATTATTCGAACCTTATTCGTAAATTTACGTCAACTCCGAATTGGGTTATGTTTTGTTTTCAGCAGTCAAATCGGGCTTTGTTTCAGCTACGTTTCAGCCGGGCCGCGCTTTGTGGCGCGAACAGAACGCTATCAGCCTTAATGACACTAAAGCGCAGTCATTTAGGCTCGAGGTTATATTTCAGCTAATCTGTAAGAACAAAATGAGCGCGGGGAGTTCGTTGGTGAGGTGTTTCGTAGTAAAAAATATGTACTTAGTAGTTTTTAGTAAATGCACGTAATAAATTAGTGATTTGATCACTTAATTAACCATATTTGAAAGGCGCAGATTATTGCAGAACCCATAAAGAGACTTATTGATAATATAAAAACCGGTCAAGAGTGAGTCGAACTCGCGCATCGAGGGTTCCGAGCCACCTATAATAATATTATTTTTGATACTTTACGTACAGTCGGTTCAATTTAGGATATATGGACGGGCGGACAGTGCCATCAATTTTATTGTCCTATAGTGGAACTAATAATGTACCCTATTATTCATAAACCTGTTTTAACTAAAATGCCGTTAATGTTCGTTTGTCGCTTTTTATCACATTGACATTTTCGTTAGTAAGAAGAAAACAAACCTATTTTAACTAATGGAGGCTTGAATGACGTTTATGAATAATGACATTGTTGTTTTAAGATTTCTGAAAAACTGTGACAATTATTTAGAGACAATGCATTATTTTTGGTGTAATCTTTACATAATTGTCCATTACCTGTACATACTATACATATAATAATTTCAGATTTTTCTGTATGCAAACTTCGGGGTACTATTTTAAACGTTTCTCACTATTACTAAAAACTCTAAAAACTAAGGGGTTCAAAAAATACAACATGTTTTAGTATGTGAAGGTTGAGCAATAAAAATAAATTATTTTAATTTTTTTTTGTTTGCAAAATACTTGGGTAAGCATCATTTAAAAGTGTCACGAATTTAAAGTCTATAACATTAGTAAGTACTAGCATCAGCATTAGCGTCGCATTAATATCCTGAGATAACTAGCAATGACAGACAGATAGACAGACATGTCCAGACCGAGTCACAACATGAGGGTTGCTTTTTACCATTTTAATTCGGAATATTAAAAAGCAAAAGACAAAAGTTTCCATTGTGTTTCCATGTTGCGATTAAAGCGACAATCCACATTTGAGCGAGTCACGTGGCGGCCACCGGGCCGTCCGCACAAAGGAATGTAATTACGCGTCACCGACATACGACCCGATTGCTCTTCCAACTTATTTTCAGCCTCCACCAAAACCCATTCGATGTTTATAATGTAACAGCGGCAACAGTCGACCCCGCCTTTAGATTATGACCCGAGATAAAGGCGGAATCAACAAACATCGAAATTTTCTACAGAATTTAATATTTGAAATTAATAGAGATAGAGATTCAGTGTAGGTACTCGTACAACACACAAGGGAGGCTCATAAGAAATTGTCTTATGAATTTAAAAATCCTTTCATATTATTATTGGACCCAAAATGGCAGATGACAGTTTTACATTGTTTTAGAAGATGACAGTTTGACATTTTAGACTCAAAAAATTAAGCTGCTGTTTATTTTCCTCACAATCGAAATGAAAAGCATAGTGTAACACGTTCACAAAACCCATTTTACCCTTGATTTATCCATCCACCTCGCCTATAAGGCTCGTTCTGCGCTTAGTTCCTGCAGTAGCAGTAGTAATTATTTCGTATGGAAGATTATAAAGTTTCGTATTTTTCAAATAAAAAATGTAGCAGTAGCATGGCTACAAGCGGAAAAATAGGAGTGACTTTAGATGTTTTTTCTACACTTTCCTTTCGTTAAAATGGATTTCGAGAAAAACCGAATTAGGGATTTCTCGTGTCTAGCGGACTATGATAATTACACTTTTTCTGATAGGAAAATTATAACTTTATAATGCTTATACTATGGTTACAAAACTAATCATTTCAATTTACAAAGGTGGAGTCTTAACCTGTTCAAACTGATCTGATGGAACATTCTCTAAACAAGAAAACTAAAATCCGTAACATTCACTAAATTTAGTTCCGCTCAATAGAAGTATTGCTTATAACAAAAAACTTTGGTCAATTATAAAAACTTAGCCGCTGTAAAAAAACACTAGTAGAAATGTATTGTACCAGTGAATCATCCCTCCTAACTTTATGGGCTCGGCTATAAACAGTTAATTTTCGCCATTTCGATAAAAATGGGAGCTTTGATCCCGAAACGTGACCGTTTACGAGTCGTAGCACCGATTGGGTCGCGCGGAACAAATACTCGGGAGACAAAGAGTCCTTATCCTGCGAAGGCCCATGTTTTTACAACTGTGGTTTGATTGCTCATTTTTCACTTATTACGTTCGCTTGCTATTTGAGTTTTATTTTATCCTTTAAAACAAATCACTTATTTTGTATGTATAACCTAACCAACTTAGAAAAGTTGAAAAACCCCCGATATTGTGATTTCTAAGTTCAATATTTCAAAAATGGTTGAACCGATTTTAATGAAACTTGGCTAAGAACCATCTCGATTAAACTAGATTTCTATTAAAAAAACGCATCGAACTCGGTAGATCCGTTTGGGCGCTATGATGCCACAGACAGATAAACAGATACACAGGTCAAACTTAATTGTTTTTAAATGGGGCAGGCAGCAGTTTAGTTCCCAAATGTATTACTTAGTTACGTTTCAAAAGTGTCCCAAATAAAACTGGTTAAACTTGAAGGTAAAGCAATAAGTTGTGATTTTATTGCAAGTACCTAGCTATCACGACATTCTTATTACGAAATTCCTTATCTTACTGGAATGAGCTGTGCTCAAAAAGCGTGAATGGCCGTGGAGAAGGGGAAGCTACAATTTCTGTAACATTTGTTAAGTGGCACAGTAAGATTAAACTCTTCAGTTCAGTAGGTACGTACCTACCTGCCTGTGTTAGCTGTGCAGAAATACACTTAGCATGTTTGACGCGGAGAATAGGTATTGAGCTTAACACTTCGTCGAGGTATTGTGAGGACTGGAAATTGCAGGCTTTGTTCACTGCGAACGCCACGGCTAGCATAAAGCCTTTATTTTGAAAATAAAAACAGCCAAGACAAGCCGGTTTGGTTCCGTTAAAGGTGAGTTTTTAAACTATGTAAGTATTTTTTTACGTTGGTCAAATGGTCAACTATTACTCGTTAACTTACACACTTAGGTGTGATAGTAGTTTACCTTTTAAATTAACTTTAGGTACCTACATATGCACTACTGCATCGATTTTTTTTACCATTTCCACAACACTCCAATATGAATGAGCACTTTAAATATAAATATTTCGCAAACAAATCGCTAAATCTAAAAATAGTCTTCCCGTAGCCCTAACATTTTTGAGAGACTTATCTGACGACACCCCACGCGGATACGGAAGAAAAAAAAGCAATTCCCAATTTATATGTAGGGGAGGTACCTACCCCATTTATTTAAACATTTCATTCTATCACGTCGGTGTGATTAATACCTACTACATATCCATGCAGAATTATAGCATTTCAGTAGTAGCTTCTGAGCTAAGTCGCGGACAGCTGGACGGACGCGGAGAAAATATAATGGTTTCTTGTTTACTACGGAACCCTAAAAACGCCCAAGCAGGTGCATTGTACCGCATGCCCGAAATTAGCAAAGGCACAATAAAACAGCGGATATACGTAGTCTATGATACCTGCTACTATATTGTATTTGTTACATTATTTATTTCATAAAAAATGCAAATCATTGGAAAAATGAACCTACATATCGCGTACCTAATAATAATAGCCAACTCAGGAGTAAGGTACCACTCGAGGGTGACAAAAGAGGTACCAAGGACGCTTTCAGTTGTGCGTGATACAGATGAAATCTGACATGAAATAATTCCTATAATTAGCAGTGCAAATGTGTACTCCCAAATATCAAAGTCCAACGTCCAAAGACTGCTGCTTATTTTATTGTTATTTGAATCGTTTTATTTAAAATCACCAGAGGGTCAAGCACGACTTTTCGAATCCTGCGTAACTATTACGGTTATCGTATCGAGATCGAGAAACGTCATACTAAATTTTAGTTCCAAATACGCTCACGGGCGGGCGCTGTTCCAAACGTCATACAAACTCGATAACTTTTACTATTCGATTTTACGTGACGCAGGTTTCGAATATTCGTACTGGGGCCTCTTTCGTCCTTTCAAAACATGTTAATAAATATGTAACCATACATATTATTGTTTTAGTTTTTGTTGTGAGCTCAGCGAAATAACGTTCTAGGAACATTTTGGGCAGCACGTTGTCGGGGGTCCATACTCGTACTAATGTTCACGCCTGCATTCTGCGCGATGCTTCAAATTGAAAAAGTACCGGCCGAAGTTTAAAATGAACAGAATGAATTACCGGGTGGTAACGCAGTTTATTTACTGTGAGTTTCGGGAGCGGGACACACAACCGGCCGAGGCGAAGTTTCCGCATTAGCTATTCATGGGGTAATAGGCCTCATTACTTATGCTACTGCAGAGGCATTAAATAATTACTATTATGATCTTACTAGTATTTGTGACATTATTGTCTCATTTGATAAAATTGTTGTGATGCTTTTCATGATTGTTGTACTTATCTTTAAAAAAGTATCAATATCCCCGTAGGTAGTAAACGCAGAATTGAGAAACTCGCGACAAGACTCGTACAATTTGATGCGGTTTGGAACACGAACTTGTGTAATACAAATAAATGAACAACGTTATATTACTTACGCTATATTTGCAAAATTTACTACTGGGACCGGGACGTGGACTCACAAATAGGGAA
The DNA here is from genome assembly GCA_963691665.1 of Clepsis dumicolana. Lineage (NCBI taxonomy): Eukaryota > Metazoa > Arthropoda > Insecta > Lepidoptera > Tortricidae > Clepsis > Clepsis dumicolana. The sequence continues at coordinate 8,695,678 of OY829517.1, read as the reverse complement.
AGTTGATATTGATTACAATAAAATTCCCCTTTTTATTTGGGAGCGAAACAAAAGTGACTTTCCCCATCGCTCGTAAAATAAATAAGTGGATCTATTTACCGTCACAACATATGTGATAGGGCAGGCAAATACATCACGAGGTGTGTGGGTGCAGAAAACCTTATTATGTGTGTGCTTAACCATGATATATCATTTCCTAAATAAATGGTGTTGCTGTTCGTTGTAGGTAAGTACGAGTAACAAGTTTACATGTTGAACGTTGCCTACCCCTTTGATGTAGGTTGATATACCAATTATGTCCTTTCAGAGCGATTACATGTAAGGTACGTGTGCGCGATGTGAGCCGTATGTTTAGTTAGTGGAAATCGTAGTTCTTGGTTCGAAGACATATTATGGGCGCGTGGGCGGCAGCCGGCCGTAATAGTAGGACATAGTGGTTAGCGCTGTAGGTATAAGCGTGGCTTCGCGCATTAAAAGTTCATAATGGAGCCTTGACGAATTAAAAGTCGCGTGAAACGGTATGGGTAGCGATAACTGCGTAGCGTCATGTTAAGCCCACACAATTCTTTGACTTTTATAATAATAAGGAAAATTATAAACAACAAAATAGATTAAAAACCGGACAACTGGAAGCACAGTTTAGGTTTTCAGGTTACGGCAATTTGTATGGAAACAACATTTTTAATGACTGTATCTTTTGATTGCGTTGACTTAAAAATTTAATTTTTCACAGCTTCAAGGGAGCACAGGCATTTGATATTAATTTCAGCATGCTACCTCCACGCGTTCCAGAGAAAAAGGGTCTTGACAGACAGACAGACAGACAGACAACAAAGTGATCCTATAAGGGTTCCGTTTTTTTTTTCTTTTTGAGGTACGGAACCCTAAAAAATAACCAGATAAAAGAAATTCAAGACATAGGTATGCATTCCGAAGAGAAGAAGGTCTCGGTACAAACTATCAAGCTACGAAATACATTCTAACACATAACATGCTAATAACAAGCTGATAAACAAAAGAGGTACACAAGCATCGACGCAGGCAGCCTTGAATTGGACTAGATGGTGCTTTTCAAAGCTTTTATCTCGCAGCGTTCATCTCACCTTAGGATGAATTAGCATTTAAAGAGAGAAACGACATAAAACATTTATTAAGCAGTCGTTCCTTTCTCCGCTTTGTTTTCATTGCGCGCTTCTAAAACGCTGAAATTGGTTTAATAAGATAAGGTTGCATATACGTATACATCTGTTCAGATACAATATTATTTACGCCAATCTCTACAAATAACACGACGTGGACGAGTTAATGTTTTCTATTTCGAAGGTACCTAAAATTTTCTTGTTTTCTGTTTTACGTAATAGTACAATAAGATACAATGTAACATAACATGCATATGTACAACTTTCCTATGCGTCAGGTTCAAACAGACTAAACCGATATAAAACCCGATATTAAAAATATGCATAATAAATTAAAAAGTACCTAATGTTTTAAATACGCAAATTAAAGTTAATTCGTGGGTAAAAATAAATAATTTGATGAAATTAAATGCTAACCTAATAGTCTGAAATAAATTTTATTATTATTATAGCCGCTTGATTAAGCTACTCATAGATGGCGCTGAGGAGAGATCTTCCAAATAAAAATATGACACAAGGCATTGAAAAATTCGTTAGGTACACCAACGTTAAGTATAGCTTAATTGGTGGAGCGTGGTACGGATTACCGAGGTTGCTGGTTCAAGTCCAGCTGCTTAACGGATTTTTCTTTGCATAGTCATTGTATGTTGATTATTATAGTAGATTGTACACCGAGAGGTTAAAATCATTGTTTTTGTGTCAATAATTAAGTCTCTTGAAAAATATATTCACTACGTCTCATGATCGTAACCTATTTTTTTTATTTCCGTATAAACTTCCACCGCCCATTTCATCCCTTTAGGGATGGAATTTAAAAAATCCCGCATATTATCACCAGTGTAAATTATAAAAGAAACCTGTATGCCAAATTTAAACTTTCTAGGTTCAAGGGTTTGGGCTGGGCGTTGATAAGTCAGTCAACGGGCGTCGATCAGTTAGTCAGGAGTTTTATTTATGCATATATGTATATTATAGATTTGCAGTTTTTCTACGTATATTGCAGCGTCTTGCAACACTCATGGTTTTTGTTTACGCGGTTTTCCGTGGCCAGCTCAATTTCCTCGCCCTCGGAGCTGATCAGTGCCCTAAGCACGACTTGTCGAATCCTGCGTTACGTTACGGTTATCGTATCGAGATCGAGAAATCTCATACTAAATTTTAGTTCCAAATACGCTCACGGGCGGGCGCTGTTCCAAACGTCATACAAACTCGTTATAGTTTACTATTCGATTTTACGTGACGCAGGATTCGACAAGTCGTGCTTAGGGCACTGTGTGCCGTGCGATTTTGATGAAATTTGACTTTAGGAGAGCATAACAATAAGAACTAGGTATGAGAAGTGAAAATTACATTATTAATCGGCAGGTTATAATGAAACGACGTTACTACCCGGCCAAAGCGCGGCAAAAGGCAAGGGTTATAAGTATTAATGACTTACTTAAGTAAGGTTGACATGACAGGCATTGTCGAGCAGGTGGTTTCGTCAAGGGGAGTAAGGTGAAGATTACTATAATTTAAGTCATATATTATAGTCAAGTGTAGATTAAGCGGAGGGCCGTCGTTAACTAATCTGTACCTACCTTACTTACTCTCGAGTGATATAATATACTTCTTTATAATTTGCACGTACAATAAACCATTAAATTCATTAAGACAGCTGTCTCAATCAACCAACCACTTGAAAATTCATATTATTTTTAATTAAGTATGCGTAAATATAGCTCAGCGAGTTATCATATTAAGATTCAGTAACGACGATACGGAATGTGCTGCTGATTTTATTGTAGGTAGGTACGGTCGGTAGGTATGTATAAAAATGTATACGTATTGTCTTGCTCACTTCCGATAGAGCACGATAAGTCTGAAAGTGGCCAGAGGGTCGAGCACGACTTTTCGAATCCTGCGTAACGTTACGGTTATCGTATCGGGATCGAGAAACCTCATACTAAAATTTTGTTCCAAATACGCTCACGGGCGGGCGCTGTTCCAAACGTCATACAAACTCGAAAACGTTTACTATTCGATTTTACGTGACGCAGGTTTCGAATATTCGTACTCGGGCCTCTGAGCTCGAAAGTGTTGCGTTAAATATGCAGACTTTGATAAACTGCACCTTTATGCGAGCGGCCGCGCTAATAGAACCGTCAAAGCGGGCGCCATCGCGGCAACCTCCGTGTCCACACACCCTGACCCACCCCATCCAATCTCCAGGAAGGCGAAAACTTTTAAAAAGATGAAGATTGCTCCAAAGAAATTATATAAACAGTCGGACCACCCCGTTATTTATTTTAAAGATTGCTAGGGTTTCATTCAACTTTCAAACTTGAATATTATACAAAGTCCAAGAATTTATTCAGACGGCGATGTAAAAATAAAGCTCTGTAATATTGAAGCATTTATCAGGGCAAAAATATTACAGTCATTTTATTTTGCTACATTATTTCAACGCTAGCTCGAGCGGTGCAAATAAACTGAACAGCTTTAGTAATATAAATAGCTTACAATTTCATTCACCGTGGCATTATAATATTCCACGGTAAATATTCGCGGCATAATTCTTATCTCCACCCCGAATAGGCATTTATTATTTATGACCTGGTGAAAGACCCTAGTTTTAATATTTGACTAAGTAGATAAATCAGGTGAATGTTCTGTACTGTAACATGCTCAGTAAGTTAGGATTAAAATCACTACACAAACTTGTACAAGAAACATAACCGCTCAATTTTTTTGGCAAATTATAAGATGGCAGTTGATTGAGGTCTCATAGTATTGGAAAATATACCCAAACAAACTCCATTATTAAGTAGGTATATGAAATCTAAGACAGATACATTAGACAATGTATATGCATGTGATAATAAAATTACAATTTTGTATGCGTTGAGGATGATCGATATGAATACAGACCTACAGCCGCATAAAGTTGGGTTCAGCTGTTAGATCGTCTCTCACCTCTTGGCCACTTAGTGTTTCCAGCGACGGATGATGATAACTACAACCCGCCAATATAAAGCGGCACGATGCTTTGTTCACTGCGGCCCAGTTTGACATGTTACAGTCTAGCCACGACAGCATGAAATATGCATGCGGCGGGAAAGCGGCGCTACGAGCCAGGCATGAAGCTACGGTTACGCCGCTACGATTATGGTTACGAGTGCTACGAACGTGGGGCTATGCTCCGAGGGTCGAGCACGAAGTTTTCGAATCCTGCGTAATGTAATCGAGTAGTGACGTTATCGAGAAAATTATATGACATTATCATGATACTCGGGACTTAATCGCGTAAAAATACATACTTAAATTTAAATACCTCGACTTTTCGGACGCGACGTTGCGTCCATGGTCTCAAAGGGACTGAAGAGGGAGGTACCAACATCTCCTAGCTACACGGGTTCCTCGAACTACCCGCACTTGGTCTTTTTTATTAGTTTTTTCACTAGGGTTGCCACTAGTCCGACACACAACACTCACAACATTCGGCGATTTATGGGACGATATTTGATGACGCTTACACATACTGATTACCGGATTCCATGAAGATCATGGTCGCAAAGTCGCGTCTGAAACGTCGAGGTATTTAAATTTAAATATACATTTTTACGCGATTAAGTCCCGAGTATCATGATTTCATGATAATGTGTGAAAATCGCGAAAGTTTAAATAATAATATATAATATAATAATAAATATCATGGGACAATTTGACACCAATTGACCTAGCCCCAAACTAGGCAAAGCCTGTACTATGGGTAGTAGACAACGAATAAACATACCTATATAGATAAATACATACTTATATACATATTAAACATCCAAGACCCGAGAACAAACATTCGTATTCATCATACAAACATCTGCCCGACCGGGATTTGAACCCGGGACCTCAAGCTTCATAGTCAGGGTCTCTAACCACTGGGCTATTCGGTCGTCAAATCAATAAATTGTATGACCTTTGGAACAGCACCCGCTCGTGAACATATTTGGAACTAAAATGTATTGTGAGGTTTCTTTATATGGATACGACATCGTAACGTTACTCAGGATTCGAAAACTTCATGCTCGGCCTACAGAGGCCCGAGTAGGAATACTCGAATCCTGCGTAACGTAATTGAGAATTATCGAGCGTATGACGTTCGGACCAGCGCCCGCCCGTGAGCGTATTTGGAACTAAAATTTTGTACGAAGTTTCTCGATTTCAATACTATAACGTTACGATACCCAGGATTCGAATATTCGTGCTCAGGGTGCTGTATGCTACGGGGGCCATAACATTTTCACACAGAAAACTAAGTTCTATACATTGTAATCACATTTCATTTAATAGACTGTATGATATAATCTACAGAAAACATTTTACGGAACCCTAAAAAAAGGCATTATTAAAAATTCGAGTACCTACAAATTGCAAAAATCTTGTTATCTATATCTTGTTATTTATTAAGAGATATTAACGAACTTAATAAAATTAAACGTCTTGTTTTAACACAACAGAAGAACTAACACAAAATACCCGTTAGTCGCAAATACCCGGAATAAACAGATTCAGAGGGTCGAGCACGACTTTTCGAATGCTGCGTCACGTAAAATCGAATAGTAAACGTTATCGGGTTTGTATGACGTTTGGAACAGCGCCCGCCCGTGAGTGTATTTGGAACTGAAATTTAGTATGAGGTTTCTCGATCTCGATACTATAACCGTAACGTTACGCAGGATTCGAAAACTCGTGCTCGATCCTCTGAGGTAGGCAAACCGTAGCGAATTAAATTGCTTGTCATTACTTTACCATAATTGATTATGCCATTTGCATAAAAATGATAATTAGCCCGATTAACAATGAACATTTTTAATAAACGAAATCTATTTTTTAATTTCAAGTTATTAGTTTCCGTGGTGCGAGTGCGACAGAATTATTTTGACGAGAAAGGAGAGATTTCCGCTCGGCGGAGCGTAACTCCTCGCGCAGGAAGCGCCGCTCGAGCCCACAGCCGGGATAAGCTGCCGCGGGCCGCGGGATAGGCGCAGACACTCAGACATGCACACAGAACTATACAGACGTTGAGTGAAGCCATAATGCTGTAGGTACCCCGAGCACGAATATTCTAATCCTACGTAACGTAATCGAGTAAACGTAGGATAGGAATATTCGTGCTCGGAGAACCAACTGGGTACGCATTTAGGCAATATCCTACAGCGGCGGAGTTGCATTGTAACCTACCCTTGCAAGATTAGATTTTCTATGAGTTGGACTTCGCCTTCGCGTGTAGGCTTAAAACTAATGTTGAAAAGTCCAGTTGGCAGTTGCCAGACTTGATGGGCTTGTCTGAAACATTCGTATTCGTTTATTTTTGCTTAAGGTAAGGTAAGGTAAGGTGGTTTTTGTGTAATCTTTAGATGAAATTAGCAAGGAGCCCGATGTTACAAATAACACTTCTGAAAATATAATGAATTTGAAATATTTAGGTATGAGTCGAGTAGGAGAAGTAATTCATCATCGCAACTATAGTTACGTCAAATTAGGTCAAAATTTGGCAAAATTACTTAATTGAGAATATTTTCTTGAGAGTTTTTCTTGAAAGGTTGATAATAGTAAATTTAACGAGTATTGTTTCGTTTATAAACACTTTCCACGTATTGAGAACGGTTTTCTTTAAAACTGAAAAAAACCTTGATTCGGGACACTTTCAGACTCGTAGGACACTTGAAATTGTTTAACTTCCCCATGCGTAGGTAGAAATTATTTCCACAGAAAAAACATCTCCATTAATTTTTCCCAAAAATCCCAGACATTGAAGTCTAATTTGATTGAACTACTTAGGCGCTAGTAAAAAAATATTCGAGCAGTATTTTTGTAGCAAACCTACACAGATTAACACCATTTGCGAGTGGCATTTTCCAGATTTGTATAAACCTACTAATTGACCATTAGCAAAAATTCTTTCGTATGTCCGGATGTCTGTTGGGCTGTTCTCCTCAGCCGATTCTCGTGAAAATTACGACCTGTAGAGGAGAACAGCCGGACAGACAATACGAAAGTATTTTTTCCCAAACTAAAACGGAGACGCTTCGCGCTTGCTCGGTCAATAAGAAAGTAAATTTTGTTTTTTGTTTGAATGCTGGGCGATCTCGGGAACTACGGAATGGATACTTACTAAAAATTCTTTGGCCAACGGAAAGGTATCATCATTCCTGATAACTGTTTAATTTATTTTTATATTAATTAATAAAAATAAAAATTATTAATAAAAAAAAGGCATACTACAAAGTGGATGAATACTTATGTGATGGCACCACCTGACCAAGGCTGAAAACAGAAGATAATTAGAACATCAATGTGACTTGGCTGCGTCCCGAAGATATTCGTGTATGGTGTCCGGCTCTGTTGCCGTTGTCCGCTGCGTACTAATTGTAATACAATTGACATAAATAATGTTTTATTTATTTGACATGATGACATGAAATGTATATTTCATAAATTTTTGTTATTTGACATTTGGAGACCGTATACATCTCCAGTTTATGTAAATGTATTATTATACTTAATATTTGACCGTGGAGGCGTTTTACACCTCTGCTGATTTTAAATTTAGTTTAAATTGACACTAGAGACTATACATCTCTAAGCCATTTAGATTAAGTATTATGTTATAGTATTAATTCTGGGACCCTATACATCCCTTTGTAATTTAAATTTTCACAGATATTTGACCTGGAGACCCTATACATCTCCTGCTCAATTAAAACGTGCCAGTAAAGTAAAGTGTTGTCGTTTTGCTGTTCTAATAATTACTTTTTACACTTGTTTCTAAAATACGGTTTTTTCTTTTCTCTCTTATTTTTTTAATGACAGAGTGAGGTTTCTTTGTGTAATTTATCTGTGGTTACGTATTGTAAGAGCTAATGTAACTTGTTTTTAGAAAAAATGACTTTGTGCCAAGTTTCTTGCGGCGCATTCTTCTTGGCAATCATGGTCTTTCCGAAAGCGCTGGTAGACTCAAAAAAAATGACGTGTAAAAGAGCATGCAACTGCCTATTTGTATAAAATTTTGAATTTAGAATTTTTGGAATTATCCGTAGGTTACCCTGGGAAAGGACAAACTTGCCACGGGGCTCAAATAAAGTTACCAGCAATCTCTATAGCAATAGGAATGTATCCTCTGGGTAAAAAAGTAATATTTCTAATTAGTCCGTCATACAAAAAAAAAAAAATTGGACTCGTATTTTCTGCTTTGTATGATATCAATGAAAATTTACATACCTAGATAAAATTTAAAATTGCATAGAATGCAATGCAGCAAATTATTATACAAAATTTACGCACCCAATATCATATATTCTTAAGTTTTTCGCGATTCCCAGGGTCAAAGAATCGAATTGCTTTAAAATTCCAGAGAAATATTGCGTTGTTTGGGAGAAACGTGTCAAAATGGTGTTGTAGAACTTGTAGAGCGCCATGCTGCTCTGTCCCGTTCTAGTTTTTCGCTTTTATACATATATTAGATAGGTATATATTTAATAAGTACCTAATTCTTGAATTTTTGTATTGGAATCCTCCTCCAAACACATTTTCATACATGAACAAGTAATGAAAAGAGCCCTAAAGAAGATACATCACTCTTTTTAAACTGCTACTTGCACAAGATCTGCACTCGCTCGAATAAACTGCTACAGCGACTTACTCCATTTTACTTGAGTGGCGAAGATTTTCTTAAAATAGCTGGAGCGGAACTGAAATCCAACAGGTGTTGATTGATTTATTTAACAGATTGACGAGATGGCAGCGACCCAGCAGGATTCGAATTACGTTGGTATTTACTCACTCAAGTTTTAATGAGAGATTAAGTCATCTATTAGATACAACAGAAATATAACTCAAATGGAGAGGAAGGAAGGAAAACAATTAATACCTGATTCTGCAGAAACAATAAGGTAAATACCAAAGTAGTTACTTAATATTTTATCTTTTCTTCATAATTAGAATGTGTGTTTATAGACAATCGTTAAGCTACTGCATTGCTACTACTACTGTGGCTTGCCGGTTCCCTGCGGATTTCATTTTAATGAAATTTCTCATGAACCCACAAAAATATAATGAAAGCGCGGCCAAACGGACTGAAGTTCGGGCTTATCAAAATACCTACTGGCGAACAAAATTGTCGGTGGATTCAGCGGTGAAAGCGCAGCGGTTAGGTATATAACGTAAAACATAATAATTAAGAAGATGTTGAAATTCTTACAAGCCCGAACGGGTATCTTCGCCCTTGGGCTCTTAGGTAAGTAGGTACGAGAGAAATTCTGTTATTAACAACAAGATTGCCAGGTCGGAATGAGGTAAGTAACATTTTACGTATAGAACTTACCTTTTTCATAAATGAATAAACATTTGTAGGTAACATGATGGCTTCCTCTCTGGCACTGGTCGGTTACACACACTTACATCACTGCACTAAACTGGACACTCATTGCAGCACTGCTCCCTCTCAATCGGGAATAAGCACGCTGCCTCCAAAACACGACATTATGTGGACTAAAAAATACTAGTCAACATTCTTTTACACAACACCAGGAATCACACACTCTTTGGCACCACCCGAAGTCGATCTGCAACAAAAGAAAGAAGATATTAGATACAGTTAAATCAAAGTGGATAAGTGCTATTCAAATGACTGTGACCTTTTCCAAGAAATTCCTTCTTATCTACATGATAAATTGTCTGGAAACGTGTGTAGGGGTTCACTAGTCTTATATCCTTTGTATAAAGCGAGGAAGATTACAGCCATTCGTATCCGAAGCCCCGATCCCGCGCGACCCTCGGCGCGGGTGAAAATGGAGCCGCGTCGCATTCAACAGGTCCTATACTTATTAGTTCATTAGGCTGAGCATCTTACTTTCGTCAGAATTCAGAATTGAATGCAAAACTCTACCCTACATTACATACTTAGGAACTCACTTGAATTTTGTTTATGCCTACTAACAACTGAATTGTTTAGTATTAAGGAAAAATGCACGAAGTTAGTTGTTGCCTGAAAGGTACTAAAGAAGTAATTGATTTACGCCACGTTAGCGTTAGGTACCTTGCAACATTAACTACTTACTTAATCGATTAAGAGGTAAGTAGATAGTATTTTAAGTAAGACCGATGGGTCGATACGATAATATGGCTGTTCTCGTTTGTGGTACCTAGGTTAGGTAAGTGAGCGAAGCGTCTCCGTTTCAGCTTGGACAAAAATTCTTTCGTATGTGTACCCGGTTGGTCTCCTTTGCTAACATGTCGCATTTCCCAACCGATTCTCGTGAAATTTTGTGATCACAGGTCCGATAATCGATAATTATATAAGTAGGATTTATTTTGTCGATTATATTTTTTAGTTAAAAAACCGCGTGGAGCGTGTCGGATACACCCAGGTTAGAGTTCCTAAGCCATTACGAAAATGTCCTGGCATAGATACCTAATTTTAACGGTATTTTCATCACACTTATTCGAACGTCGAGGTATTTAAATTCAAATTTAAATATAAAAGTTTTTTACGCGATTAAGTCCCGAGTATCATGATAATGTGATAATGTAGTGTTAGCAGAGCCCTACTCCTAAGTAAGCAAACTGTACGCAGTGTGGGGTTATTTGACCGAATAGCCTAGTGATTAGAGACCCTGACTATGAATAGCTTAAAGTCCCGGGTTCAGATGTTTGTATGTTGAGTACGAATGTTTGTTCTCGGGTCTTGGATGTTTAATTATGTATAAAAAGTATGTATTTATCTATATAAGTATGTTTATCCATTGTCTAGTACCCAAATTACATGCTTTGCCTAGTTTGGGACTAGGTCAATTGGTGTCAATTGTCCCATGATATTTATTTATTTTATATCCATTTTGCCATTTTGGCTACGGAACCCTAAAAACTAATAATGTTCAAAAATGAGGTCGCGAGGTCTACCTATCTAGGCAAAAAAAAACAAAAGGAAACAGCAAAGACAATAAAAAAAAAAACCCAGCTAAGTGCAAGTCGGACTCGCGCACGAGGGTTCCGTATAAAGATTTTAACGCTCTTCCCCAGTGTTTTAAGAAGTCCAGTGTTAGCAGAGCCCTGCTCCTAAGCATAATGTACGCAGTGTGGGCTCATCTTATATTGGACTTGAAAAATTTAAGATTTTGAGACTTTCCTGAGTTGTTGTGCTATAAGAGCTACCTTCATACCAAATTTCATGTTTCTAGGACATCTGGAAGCACAGTTTAGGTTTTCAGGTTACGGCAATTCGTATGGAAACAACATTTTTAATGACTGTATCTTTTGGTTGCGTTGACATTAGAAGTTTGATTTTTTCACAGCTTCAAGGGACAGCAGGCTGGATTCTTTGATATTAATTTCAGCATGCTACCTTCCACGCGTTCCAGAGAAGAAGGGTCTTGACAGACAGAGAGACAGACAAACAGACGGACAAGAAAGTGATCCTAAGGGGTTCCGTTTTTTCCTTTTGAGGTACGGAACCCTAAAAATAACGTTACCAATGGGGCAATGCCAGATTTAATAAAACCAGCCAGGTACAATCGGGAAAGCAAAAGAGATTTACTTTAAGTATACCTAACATTTCCTACTAGGTACCTAATCTAATAAGGTAGGTCTACCTACCGAACTCATACCTACTCGTCACCAGTTTAGGTAAACAATATCACATTAAACACAATAAACTTACCTAATACCTAATGCAAGTTATTTATTTATTTATTTATTTATTATCAAAACAATTTTACAGCATTACAGCAAAGCCAATGCGCTATAAAATTTAAAAATGAACAACTCACAATGCAAAAAAAGTACATATAAAAATTAAAACAAAACATTACAACTATTTAGGGAGTTTTAAATGTCAGTTTCGCTTCCCTAAAGCGACGGAACACCACACCCTCCGGCCAAAAGTCGGAGCGCAGGAACATCTGCTGGTGCTTGGCAGGCACTTGGAGTCTAAAGGAGCTAAAATTGTTAGCCCTAGTAGACTCGAGCGGATGGATGAACACCCGGGAACCCTGTAACCGGTCCCGTGCTGCCTCGCGGATGTGCTCGAAGACCTTGTCCGATGTAGTCTTCTTGTCCAAACGAGACAGGTAGATGTCCACCAACGGTTCTGCAGCTTGGATACAGGAAGCCGCTGCAGGAATGGTCCCGCGCTGATTGCGATTACGTTTAAGACGGCGTTTCCGGCTCACCACAGGAGTATAGCCATCTCCGTCCATAACCACTTTCGGCGCTGGTTGATCGGCGGCCGCAGGTCGCTCTTGCGTCCCTCTTGCAGCAGCGGCAGAACTAAAGGGGCGCGGATGGCGCGGCGGTTATGATTACCTAAGGTTCTTACATATTTAAGAAACCCTAGGTTTTGACTAGGTATTTATTTATAAATACCTATACCTACTTACTAATAATAATGGGCTTTCCCGCACACAACAAGATGCCCTAAGCACGACTTGTCGAATCCTGCGTCACGTAAAATCGAATAGTAAACTATAACGAGTTTGTATGACGTTTGGAACAGCGCCCGCCCGTGAGCGTATTTGGAACTAAAATTTAGTATGAGATTTCTCGATCTCGATACGATAACCGTAACGTAACGCAGGATTCGACAAGTCGTGCTTAGGGCACGATCGAGGACTTAGATCGAGAAATCTCATACTAAATTTTAGTTCCAAATACGCTAACGGGCGGGCGCTGTTCCAAACGTCATACAAACTCGTTATAGTTTACTATTCGATTTTACGTGACGCAGGATTCGACAAGCCGTGCTTAGGGCACAGTTTCCTACAATAATTTAATTCTTTATGATTTTAGACCGAAGTCAATCAAAGCTTAAGTAAGTACCTAAGTACCTAGGTGTGGTTACAGGCTATTTAATTTTGCGGCTAGCTTTAAACCTCTCGAGGCAAATGGGGTAAATATTTTGACGGGCATTGAGAGTGATATTAAATCACGGGGTAAGTCGATTGCCGACAGCTATCTTGGGCAGCAGCCCCCGTTGCGCCGGATTACTGTGGATAAATTGTAGTTTCTCTACTAAATTGGAGTCCGAAATTATTAGGTACTTACTTATCTAACACCTACTTGCGGCGGAGCGGGATGGACGGTACCTAATGTGTAAAGGCACAGAATACATAATAGTAGGTACGTATTAAAGGCAAACTCCGTAAGTACTTATTTAAGTTTCAACAGAAGTACTTATACTAATATCAATATAATAATTACCTATAGATAGGAGAATTGCTTACTAATAATTACTAGGTACCTACTAAGTAGGTAGGTGACGGATCAGAGCGTCGATAACGGCACGGCAAATAGCTACCTAGGTAGGTACTTAACGACTCACTTGCAGAGTAGAGGATCTTACTTATTGTACTTTAATGTAACCGATTAAGGATTATATATTATTATTATTAGATCGAAATAATTACTTAATAGTAAACTAACACTACAACAAAAAGTGCTATATTTTTACTTCGTGACCCGTTATAAATTATCTAATAAGTAGGTACGTGTAGGTACTTTGACTTGATCGACAATAAAGGAGAATAGGCAAAATTGTATGGAACTTGCTCTATGAGCGGCCAGGGATATTTTTAATGTCCAAAGATGTCGTATATTCCTATTATTACTTGGTGAAAGTTTTATCCACCAAAAACATTTTCAAGTAAAATGTTGCCATATGACTCGCACTGTCAAAAAGTTGTCAGATCTCATGTAGAGCCAATAAGCTTCTAACTCTACAAGCCCTAACTTCAAAAACTACACCTTAGTCAAAATATTACGAGTAGGTACTTATGTGGCTTGCCCATTTCGTTACTACAAGAACTATTGTATAACAGAAAAGTAATGAACAGTGAAAAAAAAAGTATTCCTTAATATATCAGGGCTTTCATTTCATATAGGTACCTAACCTAACCTAACACAAATTTCAACAGTGGCCGCCGATAGGCCCATTTGCACATTCTCATTTTACCTGTATAGTGATTGTATTGGTATGGCAAGTATGTACCTATGTCATTTGGTGACGTTTGTTTATCCGGCAAAGTTCCACTGCTGACAAAAAAATATGTAAGATATAAATTAAAAGACAGTATAATGTAACATATTTTTATTATAATTACCAATTTCTTCAAAAAAAAAACAATGATCACAAACCACAAGAAACATAATTAATTGATAACTAATTAGACGTTGTTGCATATCTAACTTAAGGTATCTTGTATTCGGAGACTAATGGACGATACGGAAGAATTTACATTGTAAAACGCACTGAACACCATGGCGTAATAACTATTCAAATCAAATTATTTAATCAATGAAAGATCCACTAATAAGCAAATAACCCAATTTCTATCGGATTGTAGAATCCAGCCATTAAATTAAACTAAAACAATTTCATATTAATATAATCGCGGGCGTTTTAACAGATATTCTGTTTTTCTGATTTTCAGAAATGGAATTCTCTTACCCAGTGTTTTAAATTAACAATATTTTTATTTATCATATCACAATACATACCTACCAACTATAGTACTAAAGGACTTTATTCTCTAGTTTTAAGTGTTACAATTTGAACCCATTAGAAAAATCGAACCAAATATTCTATGCAAAAATGTTCTAGTTTATAGAACAAAAACAGACACACATCAGCAATGGAATATTATCCCTTAACAAATAATGTCTATTCTTCATTCCCATTCCAATTCCAAAAGCTACAAGACATTCCCAAAATATATGCGAAAATCCTTTTACTACCCTGTAACTCCTTCGCACAAAAAACTGAAATTTACCAACTGATCAGAAGTCTTATTCTATATGCTAAACTAGCATCATGCTCTTGTGGAATATATTTCATGCTGTATGGAATGAAGTATAGTCACTTCCATGCAATTTAAGTTATGTTATGACTTTACTTGGATAGTTTGTCTTTCTTACAAGAAAATAAATTTAGAAGTTGAAAAATATTACTTACAAGAGTGGAGTTCACTAAAATGTAAATTACTTACACTAAAATAAACTAACTCTAATATATCAAAATAAAGAAAACAACAATAATTTTAAATCAGTGGGGCAAGCTTAATGCAAGTCTTATTTTAGTTCACACACTTACCATCCAAGAAATAGACATTACTAATTCAGGCTTGTTCTAAATCACATGTAAAATAGGTATTCAGAATAACTTTTTACAAGGATAACTTATTTCAAATTGGTAGATGAAATGATATTTTTCTTGAATGTCACAGTGAACCATTAATTAATGACCATTGTTACAACTGCATTTGTTTTGAAGTCTGCTTTACTTATGCTGACTTGAGTTAAGCACTAATTTGGTGTTAACATTACATCAGATGATAAATATATAAGTCAAGTTAATTCTGATTTAGTGTCAATGGCAGGTTGGCGCAAGTATCTAAATATCAGTTCTGCAGTATGACTGGCTTGCATAGACTTAATGTAGACTGTTTAGGGTATCAACGGACTGACTTAGATGCAACACCAAACTCTTGCGGTTAGCTTGCTGCTTACATCAACACAATACTTTACAAGCATACTTGTTATTTTTAACATGAAACTACCATGAGACTCAATGTGAAATAAAACAGATCACTTTATTTCACTAAGCACACTTGTTGATAATTTTCTGTTTTGTACAATAAAGTCTTACTTACACACATACACACTTGTGCAAATGGCTTGTCATTCAAATTCAGTGCTGCATGCCATTTTGTCTTTAACCTTTTAGAGGTAGGTAGGTACACATGATCTTACCATAATCCGGGATTAATGAAATTTTCACGTGTTTTGTAATTATTTTATATGCCAGTCAGCTTCACTAACTAAATTGCGACAGGTAATATTATTATAATTAATCTTATACTAAATGCTGGTTATTTTGTAGCTTACAGTAAGGAATAAGAAAATGTTAATATATTATATTTTTATCATTAATATTAAAAGTGAATGTTCTAAAACTCAAGCTTTAAAATAATGTTGAGTTATGGCACAATAGTGACCTTTACACCTGAATACAATCACAAATAATGTTGAAGGCAAACATTATTACACATTTACACATACATTAGTGAAGCTAATATAGCAAGTAAATATATTTACATACAATTTTGAGAAAAAAGCTCTTAAGCATCAACAGATCTACTATCCTGAACTAGAAAACTGCAAAGGAACCGTTTCAATAATTTTTGACTTTTAATTTTACCCTTAGTCACGGATCCATGCCTAATTTAAGGCTATTTATTTAATTTATTTTTGCTATCTCCAAAATTAGAAGGTATTAAAATACAGGATACCTGAATGCAGTTTTTTTTACTTCCCGCATACAAGAGGTTGTTTTTTTAACATTTAAATTGTTTAATTTTAATTTCGAGATACAATACAATTACTTTAAGTTTACCACTGACAGATGGGTAGCCTTCATTACATTTTCAAATTTAATGTCGTACAAATAAAATGCTTGGGTATTACAAAATCTGCAACATTTTTACAGATTTTGTAAATAAGTATTTTATTTGTACAGTCAGCAGCAATAGTTGCTAAGCAACTGAAGCACTCACAATGATCTAAGCACGACTATTGTTATAGACAATTCTTATTGGCTTGTGCAGATCTTTGTGAGGGTTGCTAAGCAACTATTGCTGCTGACTGTACGACAATAAATTTTAAAACGAAATTAAGGCAAACCGTCTGTCAGTGGTAAACTTGGAGTAATCATTCTATTCAAGTTTTGTCAGTCCTCACCAATACAAACATGCAAAGTATGAATATAATATTTTGGGGAAAACTCTTTTAATTTTGTTATGAAAAGAAAATTCATAAACCAAACTAAAGATGGAATGAATGGTATGAAACAAATAACTTTTGTTTAATCTACTCCACTTACTCAACTGAATAATAAAAAGACATTTTCTTTTCAAAATTATGATTTATTACACCATTTTTAGTTTGTGAAAACTGACAAGCCTTGATGGCCCTAAACAAAAAACCCCAATGAGTGTTTCATTAAATATTTTAACATAGCAGTGCCAAGCACAAAAAATCTTTAAGAACCTTGGGCTTTCATGCTGAAGTTAATTCAGACTTTAACCAAATCAATATGCAAAACAATAATGTGAGCATTACTTCAACTGCTGCACTGATAAATTGCCAACAATTCCATTATTAACATAAATGGATACAGGGATCACCTCATGCCATTCCACATTATCTTTTGGTAAAAATTATACTAAAAATCAAGAGACAACATCTTACAGTTTTAAAAATACACACAGCTTGTCTTTTTGGTTAGGCAATGTTTCACCATTCTGCATCACCATTAGCTTTTTGAAAGACATAATCTTTTCCAGCCAAGTTCATTATTCCATCTTTTAGGTAAAACTTCCATTTGTTGCGACTGCGTGTGATCTTATCATACTGGCAGACAACAACATTATCTGTGTCGAACATGTCCCCAGGCTCTCCTTCAGACACATCGTCACCCGAGTTAAGTGGTTCTTCCTCGGCGCCCCCACTATCATCACGCTCCTCTTCTTCCTCTTCAGCAGGTTCCTCCCCCGACTCTTCGTCATCATCATCATCGCCTGCTCCATCTTCAGATCCCTCTCCCACATTAGATCCTTCATCATCAGATGAATCAAGTGCACCATCAAGAGAGAATGGTGCAGCACCACTACGACCTCCGCCTCCACCATCATACTCATTCTGTTGGCCAGCTAGTGCTGAATTTATATGTTGCTGAAGAAGGGTTGCGGCTAGTGGCTGAGGTAAGCTTATTGTTGCATTTATAATAGGCCCAGTAAGTACTTGATGAAGCTTATTACCATTGAGTGCAGACGCAGGAATCTGAATGGTGAATGATCGTGGTTGTGAGCCAGGAACACCAGGCTGAGCCGGCAGAGTCAGCTGGACAGGTACTTTGTTGTTGGGGTCTAGGACGTGTGGATGGGTGCCTGCCAGGTTGGGCCCAGGTGGTCCATGCTCAGCTGCAGTGCTCTGTTGGCTCGAGCTCTGTTGTGGCATATGTGCGTCCGGGATTCTTCTGGGCATAGAGGTATTACCATTCGTTTTTTGGAAATGCTGCAAAACAGGTGGCGGTGGCATTGCAGGCTCTGGTTTTGGCGGATCCATTGCGCCGCTATCGTTTAGTTTGGTTTTCCATAATTGTTTTAATTCCTGTAATACTTGTTCGTCCACTCCATCGTCTAAGAAGCAGTCCCGCACTCCGGCTATAACGTCGTCCATTACGGTAGTGTAAAGTTTTTGTACAGAACCTTGACTCAACGTCATCTTGAATGTTTAACAGCTACGCAATAATATTCATCAATAGCGTCGACGCGATTATATGAAGCGTTGCCAATGGAATACAAATATTTCAAGTAGATGGCTCGGCTATCCAATAGTGCGCATCAACTTTCGTTTCGTATTCACATCTCAATGTCAAGCGACACGATAATCTACACAGCCATTACGACGGAACGATTACAAATCCACTTCTAGTCCAATGAATTCGAAATTCTCACAATCACAAATTCGATTACAATTAACTTTAAGTCCACTCCATTTTCTTAGAGTTCAATGAAATTGAAAATAATACACTTTTGACAATTTATCACTAAACATAACCTACAAACGAAAATCAGAATTTGCCAGATTACGAAAATTGTCTTTGGTCGCTAGCAGGCCATTGTAATAAAATGCACGAGTCGACTGCGCATGCGTGATGGCAGCGTCCTCGGTGAGCGGTGAACTAAACTCAACCAATTTGTTTACGCCCAATTCACGCCTACAATTAGTTTTTTACGTTATTTAATAAATTCAGTTTAACGCTCGCAATAGCGCTCATATTTTAACTTTACTAAAAACTAGTAATTATGTGAAAATAGTGCGGTCCTGTGCTGTAAAAATCAAACAAAATTTCATATTAGTGTTGCCACCTGATAAAAAGAGGTATACTGTGTATTGTGTGATTGTGCTATGTTCATGTGTTGCCTTTGGATTTGATTCATAGTCTCTCTAATCTTTGATTTGGTTGGCTGTCCCCCTACTACGAAGTGCAAAATTCAAACTTCGTATCGTGCCGTCTCGCTCACACTAATATTATTTAATACGAGAGTGAGCGGGACGATACGATATGAAGTTCGAATTTTGCACTTCGTAGTAGGGGGGCTGTTTTTCTTTTCGTTTGTTGGGTTGGGTGTACGGTCACAGAGTTTTTTCTAGCGCTACCTAAATAATGAAGAAGTAGTCAGATTATATCAATATAATCATCTTTGAGCCTCTTTCTTATGTTTTATAACACGGGTTTTTTTTTATGTGTAGGTACTTGAAAAAACTGCCCGTTATATTTGCATGTTTGTATAAACTTATAAAAATCACTAAGTTCCGTCGGCGCTTTAATGTAGTGGTCCCATTTGAAAACATTACTTATGAAAAGATCTTTCAGTTTTATTTTTAACCGACTTCAAAAAAGGAGGAGGTTTTAACATGAAACTACCGTGAGACTCAATCATATAGTGACATGAACGGATCACTCACGTATGTCAGTCGAGTATAGCCCGACTTGTTTCGGACTATTCCGTAGTCCTTCCGCCGCCACGCCGGTCGCAAGACGTAAACGGTGGCGGTTTACGTCTCGCCACCGGCGTGGCGTGTGCTCCCATGCCATATTTCGTTTTTTTTTTAATGACATAGATAGGTAAATAGGTATTCTGAGAGGAAGGTAATTAGCCGTTCTATCACCCCTCTTAATTTTGGCGTTGACTTTAGGGACATCTGTATATTACGTAAAAAAAAGAGGAAACAGCCTTTGACTGTATCTCTTAATTGCGTTGAATTAGAAATTTGAATGCAGACTTCAGTAATTATTGGATATTAATTTCAGCATTCTACCTCCACGCGTTCCGGAGAACAAGGGTTTTGACAGATACAGACAGACAGACAGACAGACAGACAGACAGACAGACAGACGGACAACAAAGTGATCCTATAAATAAGACTATGTTGCGTGTGGAGATAGTTTCGCGGTGAGCTGCTACTTATATGCCGCGATCGATAAGCTCCAGAATGCTGCCCGCCTCACCTGACGGGTCAATCCTGACCGCTTACCTTTTATAGTCTACCCATGTTCGCTACATAGATGAGAACCTGTTTCTACGAAGTTATCTCTCTCATTTTATCATCATCATTGACTTTCGCTAAAACTACGAGTGTCTAGTGTCATCAGCGGCCAAAAAAAACCGTCTCGTTTGCGTTCGCGTTTACTTCGGAATTACTAAGGGCACATTAGCAATACCCTAGTGGCACGTAACGACAACAAACTAAGTGTAACCGACGACCAAAAAATACGTCTCGAACGCGTTTGCGTTAAAATGTCAAATAGAGAATTGTTTGTTGCTTTGTTGCTGATATTATGGCGGAGTTGACGTAGTCGCCGTGGCCGACTTCCGACAGGAGCTCATCATCATCACTATTTTTATATACCTGCGCTTTTGTGGTGTTGATCGCATATTATGGTCCGTGTGTACCTAATAGTTTAATACCTACTTAAGTACCTACTACCTACTTACTTACCTAGGTACCTAGTTATAATCTGCACATTATAAAAGGGTAAACCGTCTTGTTGATGTACTTATCTACTGGGATATGAATCTCCTTAGTTTTTGTTCCACTGCTTATAAAGCCAAAAAAGTGCCAGAAATAATAAGTAGCCATTGGAAAGAAGTTTGAGGGTCATACGGCTATAATTAATACCACTGCGTGCACTGTCGTGCGGCCGTATTTTCAGAATTTACCTACCTGTTCAAAACGCTTGAACGACCGGTGCCGCTTCAGCTAGCGAAAATCAACTTTTCATTTCGTTAACTTATCTCGTCGAGATTTTAAGCTAACTTTATCCGTGTCACGATAATTGGTGGGGTGACGGGCACTGATTGTAGGGGACTCGTTTTAATTCGCGACGCAGATTCAAAAAGTTACTTAGGTACTTATTGAGATAAGTACGTTGCCATCGAACAGCTTATACCTACTTACTAAAAACTTCCGACGTTGAAAATGTTTGATCATCATTTGTTCGTTTACACTCGTGAAGCCTCCGAAGTGAAAATTTGAGTTAAAACTTGACGTCATGTCATGATGTGTCTCAGCTTATCTTTATTCGAATTTTCCTTGAGTGAGACGCTGTCCTTATTAAGCGTAATCTGCGGGATGTCGGTTTTAAGAAAATATTTAAATTGTACCTAGCTACTTATTTGAAACTTCGCCAACGCTTGTAGGCATAATAGAATTAAAACATAGCCGGCTCAATGCCGGTTATCTCAATGACACCATTACGGAGAAAACGAGTTTACTCTGATGGGAATGGCGGCCGTTTTCCCCTGTTTTGTCATTAATTGTTAGGTAAGTACCTATCAGAGGTGAATTTAAATCTCACCATTCTAACATTATAGATAGGTGAGGAATAATGGAATCAGAGTAGGTACTTACAATAAAACTGCGAACATAATTAAAGTTTCCATGGGAACTGACTCAGACTGAGAATGAGAGAGAGAGAGAGAGAAACTGAAACTGAAAAGGGTTAAATGTCTTAATATGAGAGACTCGGTCCGACTGCCTGTCCGTGTGTATCTCAGGAACTAAGTAGGTACCTAGGTAGGTACTAGGAAGTTATGGCGTGACCAAAAGAAACAGGGATTAATTTATATGTAATAAACATATACGTTATGTAAGTACAAGATTGCACAACTTTTTACTTTTTGGACCTATTTAGACTTCCGTATTTTTTATTTACCTATGGTTTTTTTGTATGACTTTTCATTAAAATTTTGTTTTCATCCAAGACCAGTGCCTTTTATTTAATTAATCCCAAATAACATATATACTTAATAATAAATGTTTAAAACAATAGCGTCCCCCTCCCTTTCCTTATTTCCGAAGTTTGCTGAGAGAATATCTGAAATTATTACATACATATACCTCAATAGACGTTAGTAGATACATACTATTAGTTATTCTGTGGTTTATGTAAAGATTACATTTAGTAGACATAATATTAGCAAGTACTTCTAACATGAAATGAACATAGTGAAATATATACATATATGTCACTGACGTAAAGTGAGTGATTCGTTTATTTCACGACGATAATATAAGTTTAATTTGTCATTATTAGTACTGTTCTAATCAAATAAACATTTCTTTCTTTCTTTATAGGACAAACAAAAAATGTCTCTAAATAGCACAGTTTGACAGAAATCATCAAAAATTACATTCGTTTCATTATAAGACAAGAGATGGCGCTGTCCGCCTGTATCCTACATTGAACGGACTGTAGGTAGGGTCGGTTCCCTAACATAAGTATCCACTTTTCCATACTAACTGTGCCCTAAGCACGACTTGTCGAATCCTGCGTTACGTTACGGTTATCGTATCGAGATCGAGAAATCTTATACTAAATTTTAGTTCCAAATACGCTAACGGGCGGGCGCTGTTCTAAACGTTATACAAACTCGTTATAGTTTACTATTCGATTTTACGTGACGCAGAATTCGACAAGTCGTGCTTAGGGCACTGTATGTAAAAGTGGATACTTATGTTAGGGCACCGACCGAGTGTCGACCGTACGTAAAGTAGCACAATAGTATTTTTTGATATAAGTGCGGAAAGTTTGTCATTATGCACGAGTCCTGGGGTGTCTAGGCCCGAGCCGTGAAGCGAGGGTCGAGGCTCAGGACGAGTGAAAATGACACTTCCGCACGTGTACCAAACGACGTTTTTTAATACCTACATTTGCGAGAAGATTAAAATAAAACCAAAGGCGGTGAGCCGGCGGGGGCTGCCCTGCCGTGGAGGAGGAGGAGGAAGGTGTAGGCGGCCCGGTGCCAAGTAAAAAGCACTAGTACGAAAAATACAACTTTCCGCATGATACGTAGCTACAAAAAATACCACTTTTTGAGCAACTGTCTTAAAAAAATATTATTAGATGATGTCCCTCAGTGCGCAAGTCCGCCTATATCTTTTTTTAATTAAGTACTTAATTTACCTACTTATATAATATTAGGCGAATACCTTGATGTAAAATAGCCTTACCTACACACGCTTTACCTTTTTTTCTGTTTTGATAATAAAATATAATTATGTATAGGTATTATAATAAATTCGTCATGCTACTTTTCCTTTTACACGTATCTGGGGGCGCGAGGCGCCCTCGCCGAGACTAGCCATGCGAAGCGCAAGGGCCCTACTACCTGCTTACTATTTCTCTAAGCGCTTCATACTTTATTCGAACCCTCATAACTTAGGTTAGGATTATACCAGATAAATAAAATTCTCGGGATATGATGTCAATAGAGGACTTATTAAACATAAAAAGTTTCAATCGCATAGC
Organism: Clepsis dumicolana; assembly: GCA_963691665.1. Taxonomy (NCBI): domain Eukaryota; kingdom Metazoa; phylum Arthropoda; class Insecta; order Lepidoptera; family Tortricidae; genus Clepsis; species Clepsis dumicolana. Next base: position 8,672,134 of record OY829517.1, on the reverse strand, counting down.
TCTTATACTTTAGATTTTTATTGATATGAAAAAAACCCGATTTCGTCACTGACTCACTCGCTGATGATCATCAAAATTCTTAGGGTGCTTCCTGAAGTCCTAGAAAGCTGAATTTAGGTATGTAATCTAGTATTAGTACACAAACAACAGAACCATTCTAAATCTTGGAACTTTTACCCCCTAACCACTTAAACTGGGGGATGGAAGGTTGTGTGAGATTTTCGCAATTTTTTATGCTAGAGGTCTGAAAATTGATATAGGGACCCTTGTTACAAATACAAAACATAAATGTTGTCATAAGCAACTTACAAAAAAAAGAAAACCCAAAAAAAAAAACACTTTCATGTAAAATTTTGCAAAGACGAGACGAAATGGGTCGCACTGTCAAAAAGTTATCAGTGCCCTAAGCACGACTTGTCGAATCCTGCGTTACGTTACGGTTATCGTATCGAAATCGAGAAATCTCATACTAAATTTTAGTTAGAAATACGTTCACGGGCGGGCGCTGTTCCAAACGTCATACAAACTCGTTATAGTTTACTATTCGAGTTTACGTGACGCAAGATTCGACAAGTCGTGCTTAGGGCACAGATCTCATGTAGAGCATCTAACTCTACACGCCCTTAAGTTCATAAACTCTACACCTTAGTCAACATTATGTGGCTTGGCTGAGCGCCTAGTGTTATCGCCGACGAGGCCAAGAAATCCGTCTCGATCGCGTTCGCGTTTAACAATTCTCATACTATTTGACACTTTAACGCAAAAACGCGATCCAGACGTACTTTTTGCTTTTTGATTACACTAAGGGCACAGTTTCGCTACCGTCACATGATCATACGGTGAAAAACTCATATTCACCGTAGGTAGAGCATGAAGTTTTCGAATCTAGAGCGTCGAGCACGACTTTACGAATGCTGCGTAACGTTACGGTTATCGTATCGAGATCGAGCAACCTCATAATAAATTTTAGTTCCAAATACGCTCACGGGCGGGCGCTGTTCCAAACGTCATAATAATGTTACTCGATTACGTTATGCAGGATTCGAAAACTTCGTGCTCGACTCGACCCTCTGTTCATTACTTTTCTGTTATAGTTCCTTTAGTAATGAAAAGGCCAAGCTACATCATATAATGTAGAGTTTGTGAACCTAAGGCTTGTAGAGTTAGGGCGTGTAGTGTAGAGTTAGAGACTTGGCTCTACATGACATCTAATAACTTTTTGACAGTGCGTAAAGAAATTATTTATCATACCATATGGCTATATGCTCTCGGCTTGGCAAAATTTTACATGAAAGTGTTTTTGGTGTGGTGTTATCATTTCGAGAAAGTTCACAAATCCAATCCCAACATAACGAAAACGTATATGTGAAAAATATTTTTGTACTTTGCTTTTTATAACTGGTTATCCTTTTGAAGATCAAATTTATGCGTTGAAAAAATACCTACCTATTCGGATGATAAATAAATTCTTTACGAATAAATTACAATGTTGGCTGAATTAATACCATCTCATATTAGGTATTCAGTCATGAATCAATAGAGGGTAGGCTAGGCAATGATAAAATGAACTTTTCTGTTGATTTTTTTTTAACCTTATCTGTCTTTTTTGTACTTTTTGTTGTTTGTCATTGTATTGTAATTCAACTTACACATTCATACAAAATTTCAAGTCGGTGCCTGAACCGTCGAAGAGTTTCTTCCTGTGGAGACGATCCTGGCCGCTTCACCAGGAGTTTCAGTTGCAAGATTTGACGGACAAGTTACCTACATACATACATACTTATATACATACGAACAGTGCAAGTTAAGTACAAGCTTGTAATAAGAACTGGGCAAAGAGCATGTCGGACCATGCCTAGTGTAGGGTTCCGTAAACTTTACTACAACGAAATGCACTGCCGATGAAAACAGCGTATCTTCATGACACTTACGTCCTTTTGTTGAGAAGTGCAGTTTTTAGGCAATAACTCCAAACAGTTGCTCAAAAAGTGGTATTTTTTGTGGCTACGTATCATGCGGAAAGTTGGATTTTTCGTCCTAGTGCTTTTTACTTTTTCAAGGAGCCGGTGGAGGAGGACGGAGCCGATGGAGGTGGGGCTGCCGCTGCCCCCCTCCTTGTCACGTTTTCGCAAATGTATTAAAAAATGTCGTTTGGTACACGTGCGGAATAGTTATTTATGATACAAGTGCGGAAAGTAGGCAACTCCCAACGAGTGGCGGTGATCGTAAATAAGAGCGTAAGCGAGTGTTTTAAACCGACACGAGTTGGAAATTGCCTTCCGCACGTATGTCATACAACGTTTTACAATGCCTAAGCGAGAAAACAAAAATATACAAAGTCACCAATAAAACTCAAAACAAATACCTACCACAGACTTAAATTAAATGAGCAGTATGGCGAAATAATCTCAAATAAATTTTGTAGGCCTAAAATTATTTTGAAACTTTCGACAATAAGTACTTATTTGCATTTGTAAATCTTCAAAATTAAAAATAATTATGTTCCTGACTCCTAATTTTTATTCTATAGACTGTTACCAACCGTTACCAATTGCTTGACAAAATTAAAAAGTTTGGATCATTAATTGGCGGGAACTCTATGATGAGCTAAGAGTACAGATCTATACTTATCTGTGGCGCGCTGCGGCGCGCGCATTGCAAGGTCCGAATTAGACTTGCTTAATTATGTTAACCATGATCGTATTTTTATTCTAAGGCCTTATAATAAAAAAACTGTTTCATGTACTTCTGTTTTATATTTTAACTATAATAAATCTTTAATTATTAACTTAGTTTCGTCAAATGTTTTATCATTTGCGCAAAGCTGAATTATAAAGTCACACCTCTTTGGTATCATTCTGTTAAACACTAGTTAGGACACAACTTTTTGACATTTAGTAAATTAAAAAACTACTTTTCCACACGCGTGTGGAAAAAGATATCCATATATTTTTTCCGCACACTTGCGAATTCGTGCTAAAAAGACTAACTTTCTATGAACATGTTGACCCACATCAAAGTGCACTTTCCGAGCAAGTGCATTGTAAAGGTCTTTTGCGCTCGTCCCGAATCTCGACCCTCGCCTGGCGGCTCGGGCCTAGACACCTTGGGACTCGAAAATGACATACCTTCCGCACTTATATCAAAAAGTACTATTATACAACTGTTACATAATGAGGGTCCTTAAAACATGAGTGTGTTTTTATGAAACGAGGTGAAGCTGAATTTCATAATAGGATCTCACGAGTGTTTTAAGGTCTGATTATGTAGAGTTGCATACATTACTTTATCTACACACATTATTATAAGTACTCTAAGATGGTTGCAACCAGAAGCCGGAGGCATAATAAATCTGTCACTTTGAGCGTTTTTTTAAATCATAAACAAACAAACCGAGCTGACGTTTAGTATCGATGTTTTTTTTTAGTGACACCTATATTTTTTTATTGTACTTATTGGTTTTTGAAAATGAAAACTGACTGTTGTAATGATGTACGATAACGATGCTACGTACCTGCTTTTGAACACATACCAAATAGAGGACTTGTGATAGGTACTTGTCTACTTACTTTTGCCGAGCGATCTTCGCACGACCTGTACCAATAATGTCGCTGCGGACCAATACTCCGATAAGGAACAAAGGACCAACGCAGTACTTAACTATCAATGACGCACTTTGAAACGTCTTAACAGACATTAAATTATGCTCAATAACAATAATAAAGTATACTAGAAAGTTCACAAATATGACGAAGTCAAAATGAGATTAATATAACGAATGCAGTATAAGTACATACTCATAATTTATATTATGAGTATGTACTTTAAACTGTTTGGGTATTGTTTGAATGTTCATTAATATTAGGTACTTATATCTGACACGGCTGACACCAGAGTTATATCTCGACGATCAATTAATTGCATCAACTTCCATCGTTAAGTACATATTACTACATATTGCTATGGTTAGTGTATCTTTGCAAATTTCTAGCACTGCCACAGAGAGGATTATAACCTTAACTAACGGGATGACTGCTTAAATTTTGTAACTTACCAGCTGCTCTCCAGAAACCCATTTACCATTTGCGCTAATAGATAAATAAGATCAGCAAACTTATAACAATAACATTCAATATTATCTATAATGGAAACTTGGTTCAGTGGCTGTTCATGTATTTGGTTCAGCTATGCTATCGGCATGTGAGCAATAATGAGGGCGCGGCGGCGACGGCGCCTCTCGGACATTCATGTGCCGTGCTCGCTCTCTACTAGAATAATGTAACTATCTGTATCGTCTCCACTGCCACAGCGTCCATTAGACAACAAACTAAATCTGATATTCATACAAGCAATTCAATGTTTAAATTAACAAACTTGATCTTATACGAAGTCTCAAGGCAAGGACATCCTTAGTTTCTCTAATGAAAATAGTACCCTCAACTCCCCAATATGCAAATCTATTATCGATTCATAAGTTCTACTAGTTTCTGTGTCAAACTTGGGTAAACTCACTAATGGAGCCATTTAAGTCCTTCACGTAGGCGCCGCTCGAAACATGTCTTGAGCATCTCGGGAACCGAAACAAACTAACAAGCTCATGCTACAGGTGGCCGAAGACAAATTTATTAGTCTGACGCCCAGCTAAATAGTGTCCGGCTTAATGAACTCGATAGTTTAAAACTATCCTTATCCTCCGTCTGGTTCCTTTAAATGCCTATCTATCTTCGCTACATAGTTCTGCTTTACCAAGCAAGACCCAGCGCCGGCTGCGAATCATCTTTATATGTATGTATGATAAAAATGAAAATACCACCCAAGCATGAGTCAATAGGATTTAGTTTTGCTTGAACCACGAGTTATGTAACAGCAATTTCTTTTCGGCGGATGGCCGATCGTCCTTTGATTTGCGTGAGTACCTAACTGTAAAATACCAAGCCTTCAGTTCATGCAGGGATTGAAACTTAATGAAGGTCCCGCCTGTTCTATCAATTAATAACTTACTACCGAAAACGTTTTTCTTCTGGAGTATTTATTGCTTCAGTGATCTGCACTGCTGTAGAGCGGATGTTGTTCTTTATTACAAGCCATAATTATTTATATTGGAAAAGGAAAGCTATAAACAGGGAAACAGAAGATCCACGAGTAAAACCAGTGGCGTTTAGGGTAAATTTTCTTTTTATAAATCGTTTGAGGAAATCTTATCGCGAAAGGTTTCCTTTAACAATAACGGGCGGATTATATTTGTTTGGCTCCTCAGCAATTCATTTTGCAAAGTTTCGAGGCTCAAGGAGAGTATAGGTACAGTCCTCAGCGCAGCATACCTAATTAGTAACTTTGTATTAAGGAAACAATGGGAAGAGGAATATGTTTGTCACAGTTTAAGTGTCGTTTTCACCTAACTATAATTGGTAATTTGCGCGCAAAAACGCCTTTTCCGCGCTAGCGAGGAAACATTATTCAAATTCGAACGTGACGAAGATGATCTTTTTTATGGAAATGCATTACGCACAGGTACCCCGCAACTATTTTGCACCTAACTTGACTTTTCTTTCGATTTACCCTTAATTTGACAATGTGCATCACGATGAACATAGACAGTATATAGCAGAAACGTCATTTAACGTCAGATAACGTCAACACTTATTGATATTAATATAATATTACATACATGACCGTGATAGCCTAGTGGTTTGACCTATGGTCTCTCAAGCAGAGTGTCGTGGGTTCAAATCCCGGCTCTCACCTCTGAGTTTTTCGGAATTTATGTGCGAAATCACATTTGTAATTTATCATGAGCTTTTCGGTGAATGAAAACATCGTGAGGAAACCTGCACACTCCTGCGAAGCAATTCAATGGTGTGTGTCAAGTTCCCAATCCGCACAGGGCCCGCGTGGGAACTATAGCCCAAGCCCTCTCATTCTGAGAGGAGGCCTGTGCCCAGCAGTGGGACGTAAATAGACTGATGATGATGATGACACATTATTGATAGGCATAAAATCAGAAGAGACTAGAATTCAGGTTTTCACTTTTCAGTTCTGCCAAATTAAGGGTTTAAAGAAATAATATAGTGACACGTTCAGAAAAGCCATTTCTCGTAGGTATACCTACTTATCATTTTCACATTAATTTATGTAATACAAATCCGTGGTATACTATTTTTTACTCGTATGAGTATTAATAACATTTCAATAGCAACAATAACAGCCATTTTAGTTTTATTCAATTATTCTAATTCGATTATAATCTCAAAAAATAATAAACAAGAAAACTAATATAGGTACGGTGCAAATTTAGGACGCATCCGAAAATATTTAAAATCTTTTTGTTGTGTTTTTGTTCGACTGTTTTGTGTTTCTTTCATTTACCATTTTCCTCGCTGCAGTGAAAAGTTGTGTTATGCTCGGCAGCAATCCAGAAAATATAAACACCTAGTTAGGTAGTATTGCAACGAATCTAACGACTGTTAAGGGATTTTGTATTGGCAAGCCTTCCTACAATAAGCGATCGTAGGAAGTATTTTCGATTTGTAATATATCTTCCAAAGCAATAAAATTCAGGACACGTAAAGGCAAAAGACCCCTTATCAGACTTGGCAACCAAAAAATCCCATTTGTCATCTGCGGCTATGGTTTTACGACCTAAATGACCGCAAACCCTTTCATTTACCCTTTTTCGACAGCAGCTAAAGCGTAGAAAATAAAAGCCTCTTATTATTATCACCTTTTTCCAAACCTTTGTGCGAAAGGGCTATGAAGAAACACAAAGTGAAATGTGATGCAGTGTTCATGTTCAGGTTGATATTCAGTTGGCGCGCGATACAAAGAATAATGTTAGGCAAGAGCGGCTATTCCGAGCAGCATCGGGAATGTGGAGCGCGCACGCGCGAGAACTATCCAAGTGAATTAAAACTCATTTGTTTTTGTACTGGAGCGCGAAGTCCATAACTATTCTATTTTTCGTGTTTCAACTAAATATTAGGTACTTACTTCAGTACAAAAGTAACAAATGAAAAGTGAGCAGAATTTAGGGATGAGAAATGATTGTAAAATTGTCACAAAATAAAAATTAAGATAAATCTGGTGTTGAAATGTTTGTCAGGTAGGTAGATAAAATCAGTAAATTGTTTGCGGACAGGCCGGCCGAGTCCTGCCTCGCGGGGTGGACCAAAATAGCCTCTCAGGAGACCTTTTTTTTTAAATCAGATGCTACCCAAGAAAAAGCTTTACGGTCTTTATGCGAACATTGTTTGTGATTTTCTCCTTATTGGAGTAATACGGAAAAGGGCTGTTAAATTGAAATAATTTAAAATTAATTTAAAATGGAGACGTTATTAACAGAGCTCGGACTAATTGCAACACGGTAATAGAACAAGATTAATAGAGTCGTATTATGTAAAATAAGTATTATTTAATTCTGTTTTTCAATTTCATTATACTAGAGTTGGGGGTAGTTCTCAATCCACTTATTAATCGTTTTTATTTTCACCATATTTAAAATATTTAGAAACAACCATAAGTATATAATTTTACTAATTTAAATTGTCACCACAAAACTGTTTCCATAATGCCACTTTGACAAAACCATGACAGATATGCTATTAAATAAGGTTTAATGTGAACTTACGATAGTATCCTCTTTAGATAATTATAATCTTAAGTATCGACTCTATTGAGTATTGTTCTATTTCCATTTTCCATATCTGTTTTTTCTATGACCTGTCCGAGCTGTGGTTATTAATATTAAATTTACTTACTATACTACTATATCACGTATCATTATGTTCCACAATGGCTCGGTGGGATTTGCGATACTTTGGTTTTAGGTTAGACAATGAGTAACGCCCTGATATTGAAAACTTATTTAGAGCTATCTTTCAACGAAGGTCAAAATTACTTACGAACTAAAAAACAATTACTTTGCTCACCCGCGACCACTAATGACAAATAGTTATATCTGTGCGGCAAATGTATGTTTCCATGCAACACCTCCACCTCCACTGCTACACGAATCAACACATGCCACACAGACCCAACTATCACCACCACCACTATACTAAACGCTGACGCGTTTCGGCACTCTCCACGAGGCCATTTACGAAGCACAACAACAACCGCTCAACATGCCACCACTTCCACTACTGACATATGTAAACCATGTACTCAACTTAGTTAATGACAAAACCAACGTACCCACTAATATTTTATAAATTCCAAACTACCCTTTTATGTAAGTCCTAAACTACCCTTTTTTAAGAAATGAATTCCAAACTACCCTTTTTATTTTTATTTTTAATCTACGCCAGGTACCCCGTTATTTTTAACCGAGTACGGTAAAAAGAGAAGTCATGTTCTCATTATTACTATGACACATTATTAAAATTAGAACCAAGTCGTAACAAAGGCGAAGAAACCAAATTAACTTGTTCATTAATAATAGACCCCATGTTGTTGTACCTAATTATTTCCAATTGTTCTAAAACCGATAGCCGCAAACCCTTATCACAATAATGTAAAATTTCGTACGTATCTGAGTCTAACAACGAATGATTCGTTTCTAATAAATGCTTGGCAAAGTTTGATTTCTCTGGATGATCATGCCTATATGACGAGACATGCTCTTTAAATCTAGTATCAAAGCTTCGACCGGTTTGTCCAATGTATACTTGACTACAGTCGCCACAAGTGAGTTTATATACGCCCGACCTGTTCCCTTTATCCACCTTTTCTTTGTTATTACAAAGTCTAGAACGTAAAGAATTAGTAGTCTTAAAGGCAACATTGATGTTATTTGATTTTAAAATATTATAAATCTTGTCAGACAACCGGCCAACATAAGTAATACTAGATCTAAATTTGTTAGTAGGCTGAGATGGCAACGCAGAGTAAAGCATGCTATTCACTATCCGTCCCTGCTTCTTTTGAACCAGACTATTAACCATTGCTGTACTATAACCATTTGTTGTTGCTATCTGATATATAGTATGTAACTCAGAATCATAATGCTCTTTCGACAGAGGTACAGTTAGTAGTCTATGTACATAACAATGGAAAGCAGCCAGTTTATGCTGCCATGGGTGAGTAGAATTTGCAGGTATGACAGTATCTGTGTACGTAGGCTTACGGTAAATTTGAAACTGGTGCCTATTATTTACTCTTGTAATAGTTAAATCCAGAAAATTTAATGAACGATTTTCCTCTAATTCTCGTTTGAACTTTATTTTTGGATGTTTGTTATTGAGAGCACTAATAAACAAATCTAGCTGCCTCATACTCCCCTTCCAACATAAAATTAAATCATCAACATACCTATAATAATATACTAAATTGCTGTTCCCCACTATATATTGTTTTTCAAAGTTATCCATAAAAACGTCAGCCATTAAAGGACTAAGAGGTGACCCCATTGCTAAACCATCACTCTGCAAATAATATTGACCATTAAATCTGAAATAATTTTGTTTCATGCATAAAGTTACTAATTCTATTAACTCACAAACCTCCCCCGGATGTAAACGCTTCCTTTCTAAGTGACATCTAAGAATATTTAAGGTTTCACTATATGGTACGTTGGTAAACAAACTATCCACATCTAAAGAAAGTAATGTTGAGTTTGGCGGTATATTAATGTCTTTAATTTTATTTACTAAATCTGAACTATTCTTTAAACTATATATTGGCTTAAAAGAAGATTTTTCCCGAACAATGCTATTTAACTTCCTCGCTACTTTATACGCTGGAGCACTCACGTATGAAACAACAGGGCGAACAGGAACACCATCCTTGTGAATTTTAGGTAAACCATATAAAATTGGTGCCTGCGGATTCATAGGAATCACATTGCTCCTCTTTTGTTCGGTGTCAAAGGTAAATGCAGAATTTTTCAGAAGGTTTTTTAGGTCTTTATGAAACGCGGCGGTGGGATCCCTACGTAAATTCAAAAAACCCTCTCCTTGAATGATGTCATTTACTTTATCATTATATTGACCCCTTTCTAAAACAACAATACAATTGCCCTTATCGGCCTTAGAAATTACCAAATCATTGTCATGGACCTTTTGCTGAATAGAACGTAATGAATGCAAGTCACCAACATCCGAAATACCCCCAGAAGAAGTTGTATTTTTTAATGAATTAGCAACCAAAACCTTAGTATCAAAGTCACCGCGATTACAAACAATCGCAACCTCAGAATCTACCGCCAAACCCTCCACTAATTTCTGACTAAATTTAGAGGGTAAGTTATATTTCAAACCTTTTTCCAATAACTGCACTTCACCTTCTACAAATTCGACATTAGTGAGATTTTTAACTCGAGGGTAGAAACCGTTACCGTTACTTGACTCACTATTATTGTTGTTCAAAAGAGACTGAGTTCCATTTCGCGTAAGCCTACGCAATTTATTAGTTTGGGTAACATACTTTTTATGTGCCTGCACCGAAGCAAAATATCTCGCCTTTTGGTCCAAAGTATCAAACTCAATATTATGCAATTTAAATACCAGTTCCGAATGTAGTACTCTAAGATGTAATTTTAAATTATCTCTAACACAAAACCAATGACGAGACTCCTCATTTAACCAAATCTTGCGAGCCTTATTTATTGCTATCGTAGCGGCCCTACTAGTGTTATTGCTATGTAAATTTATATAATTTGGTACAACATTTAAATGCTTACAACGTTGATTAAACCAAATGTTTTGAACAGCTAAACGGTGTTGTTTTGTTAACTTGATATATAAACGTGCCTGTACGGCTACGCTTGCCGATTTTAAATAATTTATTGAATCAGGCGTTACTTTGCGGAGGTCCATATTTATGAACTAAAAAACAATTACTTTGCTCACCCGCGACCACTAATGACAAATAGTTATATCTGTGCGGCAAATGTATGTTTCCATGCAACACCTCCACCTCCACTGCTACACGAATCAACACATGCCACACAGACCCAACTATCACCACCACCACTATACTAAACGCTGACGCGTTTCGGCACTCTCCACGAGGCCATTTACGAAGCACAACAACAACCGCTCAACATGCCACCACTTCCACTACTGACATATGTAAACCATGTACTCAACTTAGTTAATGACAAAACCAACGTACCCACTAATATTTTATAAATTCCAAACTACCCTTTTATGTAAGTCCTAAACTACCCTTTTTTAAGAAATGAATTCCAAACTACCCTTTTTATTTTTATTTTTAATCTACGCCAGGTACCCCGTTATTTTTAACCGAGTACGGTAAAAAGAGAAGTCATGTTCTCATTATTACTATGACACATTATTAAAATTAGAACCAAGTCGTAACAAAGGCGAAGAAACCAAATTAACTTGTTCATTAATAATAGACCCCATGTTGTTGTACCTAATTATTTCCAATTGTTCTAAAACCGATAGCCGCAAACCCTTATCACAATAATGTAAAATTTCGTACGTATCTGAGTCTAACAACGAATGATTCGTTTCTAATAAATGCTTGGCAAAGTTTGATTTCTCTGGATGATCATGCCTATATGACGAGACATGCTCTTTAAATCTAGTATCAAAGCTTCGACCGGTTTGTCCAATGTATACTTGACTACAGTCGCCACAAGTGAGTTTATATACGCCCGACCTGTTCCCTTTATCCACCTTTTCTTTGTTATTACAAAGTCTAGAACGTAAAGAATTAGTAGTCTTAAAGGCAACATTGATGTTATTTGATTTTAAAATATTATAAATCTTGTCAGACAACCGGCCAACATAAGTAATACTAGATCTAAATTTGTTAGTAGGCTGAGATGGCAACGCAGAGTAAAGCATGCTATTCACTATCCGTCCCTGCTTCTTTTGAACCAGACTATTAACCATTGCTGTACTATAACCATTTGTTGTTGCTATCTGATATATAGTATGTAACTCAGAATCATAATGCTCTTTCGACAGAGGTACAGTTAGTAGTCTATGTACATAACAATGGAAAGCAGCCAGTTTATGCTGCCATGGGTGAGTAGAATTTGCAGGTATGACAGTATCTGTGTACGTAGGCTTACGGTAAATTTGAAACTGGTGCCTATTATTTACTCTTGTAATAGTTAAATCCAGAAAATTTAATGAACGATTTTCCTCTAATTCTCGTTTGAACTTTATTTTTGGATGTTTGTTATTGAGAGCACTAATAAACAAATCTAGCTGCCTCATACTCCCCTTCCAACATAAAATTAAATCATCAACATACCTATAATAATATACTAAATTGCTGTTCCCCACTATATATTGTTTTTCAAAGTTATCCATAAAAAAACGTCAGCCATTAAAGGACTAAGAGGTGACCCCATTGCTAAACCATCACTCTGCAAATAATATTGACCATTAAATCTGAAATAATTTTGTTTCATGCATAAAGTTACTAATTCTATTAACTCACAAACCTCCCCCGGATGTAAACGCTTCCTTTCTAAGTGACATCTAAGAATATTTAAGGTTTCACTATATGGTACGTTGGTAAACAAACTATCCACATCTAAAGAAAGTAATGTTGAGTTTGGCGGTATATTAATGTCTTTAATTTTATTTACTAAATCTGAACTATTCTTTAAACTATATATTGGCTTAAAAGAAGATTTTTCCCGAACAATGCTATTTAACTTCCTCGCTACTTTATACGCTGGAGCACTCACGTATGAAACAACAGGGCGAACAGGAACACCATCCTTGTGAATTTTAGGTAAACCATATAAAATTGGTGCCTGCGGATTCATAGGAATCACATTGCTCCTCTTTTGTTCGGTGTCAAAGGTAAATGCAGAATTTTTCAGAAGGTTTTTTAGGTCTTTATGAAACGCGGCGGTGGGATCCCTACGTAAATTCAAAAAACCCTCTCCTTGAATGATGTCATTTACTTTATCATTATATTGACCCCTTTCTAAAACAACAATACAATTGCCCTTATCGGCCTTAGAAATTACCAAATCATTGTCATGGACCTTTTGCTGAATAGAACGTAATGAATGCAAGTCACCAACATCCGAAATACCCCCAGAAGAAGTTGTATTTTTTAATGAATTAGCAACCAAAACCTTAGTATCAAAGTCACCGCGATTACAAACAATCGCAACCTCAGAATCTACCGCCAAACCCTCCACTAATTTCTGACTAAATTTAGAGGGTAAGTTATATTTCAAACCTTTTTCCAATAACTGCACTTCACCTTCTACAAATTCGACATTAGTGAGATTTTTAACTCGAGGGTAGAAACCGTTACCGTTACTTGACTCACTATTATTGTTGTTCAAAAGAGACTGAGTTCCATTTCGCGTAAGCCTACGCAATTTATTAGTTTGGGTAACATACTTTTTATGTGCCTGCACCGAAGCAAAATATCTCGCCTTTTGGTCCAAAGTATCAAACTCAATATTATGCAATTTAAATACCAGTTCCGAATGTAGTACTCTAAGATGTAATTTTAAATTATCTCTAACACAAAACCAATGACGAGACTCCTCATTTAACCAAATCTTGCGAGCCTTATTTATTGCTATCGTAGCGGCCCTACTAGTGTTATTGCTATGTAAATTTATATAATTTGGTACAACATTTAAATGCTTACAACGTTGATTAAACCAAATGTTTTGAACAGCTAAACGGTGTTGTTTTGTTAACTTGATATATAAACGTGCCTGTACGGCTACGCTTGCCGATTTTAAATAATTTATTGAATCAGGCGTTACTTTGCGGAGGTCCATATTTATGAACTAAAAAACAATTACTTTGCTCACCCCCGACCACTAATGACAAATAGTTATATCTGTGCGGCAAATGTATGTTTCCATGCAACACCTCCACCTCCACTGCTACACGAATCAACACATGCCACACAGACCCAACTATCACCACCACCACTATACTAAACGCTGACGCGTTTCGGCACTCTCCACGAGGCCATTTACGAAGCACAACAACAACCGCTCAACATGCCACCACTTCCACTACTGACATATGTAAACCATGTACTCAACTTAGTTAATGACAAAACCAACGTACCCACTAATATTTTATAAATTCCAAACTACCCTTTTATGTAAGTCCTAAACTACCCTTTTTTAAGAAATGAATTCCAAACTACCCTTTTTATTTTTATTTTTAATCTACGCCAGGTACCCCGTTATTTTTAACCGAGTACGGTAAAAAGAGAAGTCATGTTCTCATTATTACTATGACACATTATTAAAATTAGAACCAAGTCGTAACAAAGGCGAAGAAACCAAATTAACTTGTTCATTAATAATAGACCCCATGTTGTTGTACCTAATTATTTCCAATTGTTCTAAAACCGATAGCCGCAAACCCTTATCACAATAATGTAAAATTTCGTACGTATCTGAGTCTAACAACGAATGATTCGTTTCTAATAAATGCTTGGCAAAGTTTGATTTCTCTGGATGATCATGCCTATATGACGAGACATGCTCTTTAAATCTAGTATCAAAGCTTCGACCGGTTTGTCCAATGTATACTTGACTACAGTCGCCACAAGTGAGTTTATATACGCCCGACCTGTTCCCTTTATCCACCTTTTCTTTGTTATTACAAAGTCTAGAACGTAAAGAATTAGTAGTCTTAAAGGCAACATTGATGTTATTTGATTTTAAAATATTATAAATCTTGTCAGACAACCGGCCAACATAAGTAATACTAGATCTAAATTTGTTAGTAGGCTGAGATGGCAACGCAGAGTAAAGCATGCTATTCACTATCCGTCCCTGCTTCTTTTGAACCAGACTATTAACCATTGCTGTACTATAACCATTTGTTGTTGCTATCTGATATATAGTATGTAACTCAGAATCATAATGCTCTTTCGACAGAGGTACAGTTAGTAGTCTATGTACATAACAATGGAAAGCAGCCAGTTTATGCTGCCATGGGTGAGTAGAATTTGCAGGTATGACAGTATCTGTGTACGTAGGCTTACGGTAAATTTGAAACTGGTGCCTATTATTTACTCTTGTAATAGTTAAATCCAGAAAATTTAATGAACGATTTTCCTCTAATTCTCGTTTGAACTTTATTTTTGGATGTTTGTTATTGAGAGCACTAATAAACAAATCTAGCTGCCTCATACTCCCCTTCCAACATAAAATTAAATCATCAACATACCTATAATAATATACTAAATTGCTGTTCCCCACTATATATTGTTTTTCAAAGTTATCCATAAAAAAACGTCAGCCATTAAAGGACTAAGAGGTGACCCCATTGCTAAACCATCACTCTGCAAATAATATTGACCATTAAATCTGAAATAATTTTGTTTCATGCATAAAGTTACTAATTCTATTAACTCACAAACCTCCCCCGGATGTAAACGCTTCCTTTCTAAGTGACATCTAAGAATATTTAAGGTTTCACTATATGGTACGTTGGTAAACAAACTATCCACATCTAAAGAAAGTAATGTTGAGTTTGGCGGTATATTAATGTCTTTAATTTTATTTACTAAATCTGAACTATTCTTTAAACTATATATTGGCTTAAAAGAAGATTTTTCCCGAACAATGCTATTTAACTTCCTCGCTACTTTATACGCTGGAGCACTCACGTATGAAACAACAGGGCGAACAGGAACACCATCCTTGTGAATTTTAGGTAAACCATATAAAATTGGTGCCTGCGGATTCATAGGAATCACATTGCTCCTCTTTTGTTCGGTGTCAAAGGTAAATGCAGAATTTTTCAGAAGGTTTTTTAGGTCTTTATGAAACGCGGCGGTGGGATCCCTACGTAAATTCAAAAAACCCTCTCCTTGAATGATGTCATTTACTTTATCATTATATTGACCCCTTTCTAAAACAACAATACAATTGCCCTTATCGGCCTTAGAAATTACCAAATCATTGTCATGGACCTTTTGCTGAATAGAACGTAATGAATGCAAGTCACCAACATCCGAAATACCCCCAGAAGAAGTTGTATTTTTTAATGAATTAGCAACCAAAACCTTAGTATCAAAGTCACCGCGATTACAAACAATCGCAACCTCAGAATCTACCGCCAAACCCTCCACTAATTTCTGACTAAATTTAGAGGGTAAGTTATATTTCAAACCTTTTTCCAATAACTGCACTTCACCTTCTACAAATTCGACATTAGTGAGATTTTTCACTTGTGGCGACTGTAGTCAAGTATACATTGGACAAACCGGTCGAAGCTTTGATACTAGATTTAAAGAGCATGTCTCGTCATATAGGCATGATCATCCAGAGAAATCAAACTTTGCCAAGCATTTATTAGAAACGAATCATTCGTTGTTAGACTCAGATACGTACGAAATTTTACATTATTGTGATAAGGGTTTGCGGCTATCGGTTTTAGAACAATTGGAAATAATTAGGTACAACAACATGGGGTCTATTATTAATGAACAAGTTAATTTGGTTTCTTCGCCTTTGTTACGACTTGGTTCTAATTTTAATAATGTGTCATAGTAATAATGAGAACATGACTTCTCTTTTTACCGTACTCGGTTAAAAATAACGGGGTACCTGGCGTAGATTAAAAATAAAAATAAAAAGGGTAGTTTGGAATTCATTTCTTAAAAAAGGGTAGTTTAGGACTTACATAAAAGGGTAGTTTGGAATTTATAAAATATTAGTGGGTACGTTGGTTTTGTCATTAACTAAGTTGAGTACATGGTTTACATATGTCAGTAGTGGAAGTGGTGGCATGTTGAGCGGTTGTTGTTGTGCTTCGTAAATGGCCTCGTGGAGAGTGCCGAAACGCGTCAGCGTTTAGTATAGTGGTGGTGGTGATAGTTGGGTCTGTGTGGCATGTGTTGATTCGTGTAGCAGTGGAGGTGGAGGTGTTGCATGGAAACATACATTTGCCGCACAGATATAACTATTTGTCATTAGTGGTCGCGGGTGAGCAAAGTAATTGTTTTTTAGTTCATAAATATGGACCTCCGCAAAGTAACGCCTGATTCAATAAATTATTTAAAATCGGCAAGCGTAGCCGTACAGGCACGTTTATATATCAAGTTAACAAAACAACACCGTTTAGCTGTTCAAAACATTTGGTTTAATCAACGTTGTAAGCATTTAAATGTTGTACCAAATTATATAAATTTACATAGCAATAACACTAGTAGGGCCGCTACGATAGCAATAAATAAGGCTCGCAAGATTTGGTTAAATGAGGAGTCTCGTCATTGGTTTTGTGTTAGAGATAATTTAAAATTACATCTTAGAGTACTACATTCGGAACTGGTATTTAAATTGCATAATATTGAGTTTGATACTTTGGACCAAAAGGCGAGATATTTTGCTTCGGTGCAGGCACATAAAAAGTATGTTACCCAAACTAATAAATTGCGTAGGCTTACGCGAAATGGAACTCAGTCTCTTTGAACAACAATAATAGTGAGTCAAGTAACGGTAACGGTTTCTACCCTCGAGTTAAAAATCTCACTAATGTCGAATTTGTAGAAGGTGAAGTGCAGTTATTGGAAAAAGGTTTGAAATATAACTTACCCTCTAAATTTAGTCAGAAATTAGTGGAGGGTTTGGCGGTAGATTCTGAGGTTGCGATTGTTTGTAATCGCGGTGACTTTGATACTAAGGTTTTGGTTGCTAATTCATTAAAAAATACAACTTCTTCTGGGGGTATTTCGGATGTTGGTGACTTGCATTCATTACGTTCTATTCAGCAAAAGGTCCATGACAATGATTTGGTAATTTCTAAGGCCGATAAGGGCAATTGTATTGTTGTTTTAGAAAGGGGTCAATATAATGATAAAGTAAATGACATCATTCAAGGAGAGGGTTTTTTGAATTTACGTAGGGATCCCACCGCCGCGTTTCATAAAGACCTAAAAAACCTTCTGAAAAATTCTGCATTTACCTTTGACACCGAACAAAAGAGGAGCAATGTGATTCCTATGAATCCGCAGGCACCAATTTTATATGGTTTACCTAAAATTCACAAGGATGGTGTTCCTGTTCGCCCTGTTGTTTCATACGTGAGTGCTCCAGCGTATAAAGTAGCGAGGAAGTTAAATAGCATTGTTCGGGAAAAATCTTCTTTTAAGCCAATATATAGTTTAAAGAATAGTTCAGATTTAGTAAATAAAATTAAAGACATTAATATACCGCCAAACTCAACATTACTTTCTTTAGATGTGGATAGTTTGTTTACCAACGTACCATATAGTGAAACCTTAAATATTCTTAGATGTCACTTAGAAAGGAAGCGTTTACATCCGGGGGAGGTTTGTGAGTTAATAGAATTAGTAACTTTATGCATGAAACAAAATTATTTCAGATTTAATGGTCAATATTATTTGCAGAGTGATGGTTTAGCAATGGGGTCACCTCTTAGTCCTTTAATGGCTGACGTTTTTTTATGGATAACTTTGAAAAACAATATATAGTGGGGAACAGCAATTTAGTATATTATTATAGGTATGTTGATGATTTAATTTTATGTTGGAAGGGGAGTATGAGGCAGCTAGATTTGTTTATTAGTGCTCTCAATAACAAACATCCAAAAATAAAGTTCAAACGAGAATTAGAGGAAAATCGTTCATTAAATTTTCTGGATTTAACTATTACAAGAGTAAATAATAGGCACCAGTTTCAAATTTACCGTAAGCCTACGTACACAGATACTGTCATACCTGCAAATTCTACTCACCCATGGCAGCATAAACTGGCTGCTTTCCATTGTTATGTACATAGACTACTAACTGTACCTCTGTCGAAAGAGCATTATGATTCTGAGTTACATACTATATATCAGATAGCAACAACAAATGGTTATAGTACAGCAATGGTTAATAGTCTGATTCAAAAGAAGCAGGGACGGATAGTGAATAGCATGCTTTACTCTGCGTTGCCATCTCAGCCTACTAACAAATTTAGATCTAGTATTACTTATGTTGGCCGGTTGTCTGACAAGATTTATAATATTTTAAAATCAAATAACATCAATGTTGCCTTTAAGACTACTAATTCTTTACGTTCTAGACTTTGTAATAACAAAGAAAAGGTGGATAAAGGGAACAGGTCGGGCGTATATAAACTCACTTGTGGCGACTGTAGTCAAGTATACATTGGACAAACCGGTCGAAGCTTTGATACTAGATTTAAAGAGCATGTCTCGTCATATAGGCATGATCATCCAGAGAAATCAAACTTTGCCAAGCATTTATTAGAAACGAATCATTCGTTGTTAGACTCAGATACGTACGAAATTTTACATTATTGTGATAAGGGTTTGCGGCTATCGGTTTTAGAACAATTGGAAATAATTAGGTACAACAACATGGGGTCTATTATTAATGAACAAGTTAATTTGGTTTCTTCGCCTTTGTTACGACTTGGTTCTAATTTTAATAATGTGTCATAGTAATAATGAGAACATGACTTCTCTTTTTACCGTACTCGGTTAAAAATAACGGGGTACCTGGCGTAGATTAAAAATAAAAATAAAAAGGGTAGTTTGGAATTCATTTCTTAAAAAAGGGTAGTTTAGGACTTACATAAAAGGGTAGTTTGGAATTTATAAAATATTAGTGGGTACGTTGGTTTTGTCATTAACTAAGTTGAGTACATGGTTTACATATGTCAGTAGTGGAAGTGGTGGCATGTTGAGCGGTTGTTGTTGTGCTTCGTAAATGGCCTCGTGGAGAGTGCCGAAACGCGTCAGCGTTTAGTATAGTGGTGGTGGTGATAGTTGGGTCTGTGTGGCATGTGTTGATTCGTGTAGCAGTGGAGGTGGAGGTGTTGCATGGAAACATACATTTGCCGCACAGATATAACTATTTGTCATTAGTGGTCGCGGGTGAGCAAAGTAATTGTTTTTTAGTTCATAAATATGGACCTCCGCAAAGTAACGCCTGATTCAATAAATTATTTAAAATTACTTACCTAATGAAAATAGCGGTTGTGTAACAGAAAACTTGAATAACTGTCACAGGGCACAAATTAATGTCACAAAGTTGTACTGAATTTACACTAAACTGTAAACTCCTCTTCAGATCACCTAATAGTAATTCCTCAGTACCCACTAAATAATTCCAAAGCTTTATTTGATCCCATATAATTTCAAAACGTTTTGAAAGCCGAAGAAAATTGTGTTCGTGAACGCAGACATTGTCTAAATAACCGGCGAAAGATCGCGTCTGTTGCGAGAAGAGCAACATTGTTCGACAATTTACAGCGAGGGCCACGGCAGCCGAGACGATTCGCAATTAACGCGATAAAGACATCTGCCGGCTAGCTGACAAACAAACCCCCGCTAAGTAAAATTAATATTAAGCGATCAACAACGTGGACGATGTCGCAGGTTTTAATTTGCTTAAAATTCCTCGGCGCGACTGACAGATTTGTTCGTTTAAAGGGGTGTACATCATTCGATCAAAGCGATGATTACCGCGCGAATCGTTCGTGCTAGGCGCAGGGAATAATGACTTCATTAAACGCGACCCTTTATTTCCAGCGTCTCTGAAGGCGTATAGGCTCGCCGCACAAATTGGCTGTTTATAGCATGGCGCGGGCGTTACATAGAACGCGCTTGTTCACAAGCCAATTTAAACCGTTTTCCTACAGTCCCGTTTAACAAAGCCCTCTGCAAAACATGGAAATAAACTCGCTGTTGTAACGCCGTTTTGTTCACCATGGGGTATTGTGCTTTGAGAACGATATTTACATTCCAAAAGCTGCTCAGAACGGCCCGTTTCCATTTGTAGGCCGGTAATTTGAACGAGAAAATGTAGGGGAGAAAGCTTTAAAGTGGCACCACGGTTGAAAGTTTATTTGTTTATTACTAGGTGTGCTAGCGTATTAAGTAACACAAGTTTTGATTCAAATGACTATTTCGCTTACGCCAGCACCTGTGCCCGCATGCCGATGATGCAATCGCGCTAGAGTCGACGGAAATGAAAACGCGACGCCATGTTAATTGCAAGCAATCGGCTGCGAGTAATTTGCTAATCTACGGCGCGAGTCCCAACTCTCCGTTATCTTTATTACGTAGGCGCCTTAAGCTTGCACATTTAGCTGGATACTATAATTGTAATAAATTAACTTCGACATTCCATATTAGTCAATCAATTTCCGTATAATGACTTTAGCAGCAAGAATAATAATGCAATGTACAGAGGCTCGTAGGTACAATATTCATTAATATTCGAATCCTGCGTAACGTAACGTTATCGTATCGAAATCGAGAAACTTCATACTAAATTTTAGTTCCAACAAATACGCTCACGGGAGGGCCTATTCCAAACTTCATACAAATTTCTCGATAAAGTTACGCAGGATACGAATATTCGTACTCGGGGCCTCATTGCCCTAAGCACGACTTGTCGAATCCTGCGTTACGTTACGGTTATCGTATCGAGATCGAGAAATCTCATACTAAATTTTAGTTCCAAATACGCTCACGGGCGGGCGCTGTTCCAAACGTCATACAAACTCGTTATAGTTTACTATTCGATTTTACGTGACGCAGGATTCGACAAGTCGTGCTTAGGGCACTGTAATCTATCACGTAACAAAAGAACGTGAACGAGGGAGGAAAGGCTTTCCACTTTACCTCCTACTCGTAAAGCTATCCATTCAACATTTATTTGCCTATATGTTTTCATTAAAACCACCTTAAAAGAGATAAGAATTGAAGTGGGAAAAGGGGAAAACCACTGCAGGGGCAGCACGGGTTGAGATTTTACTGTCAGCCGCTCGAGCTCTCTAACAGGAAACAAATGGAAAGAAAGTGAGCTTCAATATACTAAGAAATGTTTTAAGAAGTTTTAAGTTTAAGAAGAAGAAGTAACAATCACTCTCACTTCACAGCTCCGTTCAGCGTTTACTTTAGATTTTTAATATACCTACCTACTCAATTGGATTATGTCGAACCGTGAAATATGCAAATTTACAAATTAATATTATTTTTTTAGAACGAATGTATTTTTTTATGTTTTCACTCATTTTGTTAAAAACAATCCCAGGTACTATTTTATAATAGTACACGGTCATATTTGGCTATGGTCTATTACAAGCGTATTAGGTATGTACGGTGCCCTAAGCACGACTTGTCGAATCCTGCGTCACGTAAAATCGAATAGTAAACTATAACGAGTTTGTATGACGTTTGGAACAGCGCCCGCCCGTGAGCGTATTTGGAACTAAAATTTAGTATGAGATTTCTCGATCTCGATACGATAACCGTAACGTAACGCAGGATTAGACAAGTCGTGCTTAGGGCACAGTGCGGTAAACGGCCCTTCTCCCGACATAATACCCGGCCATCTTGTATGAGCTGAAACGAGCATTATTAATAATAATATGATGGTAATTATTTTATTCTTGCAAACAGATCTTTCATATTTTTTGTGTTTTATACCAAGTTTCAATTTCTTTTGACACTCTACTATGTTCAGAGAGTAGTTCTGCTAGATATTATCGCCTATTTTTAACATACTTCAAAAAAGGAGGAGGTTCTACGTTCCACTGTATATTTTTTTTTTTTATGTATGTTCATCGATTACTCCGTCAATTGTAGACCGATTTTGAATTATTTTTTTTATATGAAAGTGCATACTCCTGAGGTGGTCCCATTGTCACCAAGTCATGATCTGATGATGGGATCCCAGGGAAATCGAGTGCAACCCTCAAATTTTACAGGCACGTATTATGTGTTTCATATATTTTCTAAGGCTACTCAAGTATTTGCGTCTGGTAGTCATCATCTCATGTTGATGAGCTGATGATGGAAGGTACAACTCCTTAACGGTTAGGAGTTGGAGGATAATTTTGAAAATGTTAAATCATTATTCGAAAGGGTATACTCCTGAGGTGGTCCCATTGTCACCAAGTCATGATCTGATGATGGGATCCCAGGGAAATCGAGGGCAACCCTCAAATTTTTAACCGACTTCATATAGGCACGTATTATGTGTTTCATATATTTTTTCTAAGGCTATTCAAGTATTTGTGTCTGGTAGTCATCATCCCATGTTGATGAGCTGATGATGGAAGGTACAACTCCTTAACGGTTAGGAGTTGGAGGATAATTCTGAAAATGTTAAATCAACGTAAAATTGTGAATTAAAAATCTTTTAACAAAAAAGTAATACCGCCTTAAAAAAAAACCTTAAAACAAAACGTAAAGTAATCCCCTAAAATAATGATAAATAAATAAAATAAAATAAAATGTGTTTATTTCGGACAACAGAAACTAAAGCCTAAAGTTTTATGGCCTAGCACTAAGCAGCAGAAATATGAATTCGGTGCTTCATTCAAAGAATATTTCGCTCGCACCGCACCGACTTCATATTTCAGCTGCTTAGTGCTAGGCCATAGGCTTTAGTTTCTTTTGTCCGAAATAAACGTATTTTATTTTATTTTATTTATTCATCATACAATGACAATGCAAAGAAAAATTCGTTAAGCAGCTGGACTTGAACCAGCAACCTCGGTAATCCGTACCACGCTCCACCAATTAAGCTATACTTATAACGTTGGTGTACCTAACGAATTTTTCAATGCCTTGTGTCATATTTTATTTGGAAGATCTCTCCTCAGCGTCATCTATGAGTAGCTTAATCAAGCAGCTCACCCACTACGGGAACTTCTACAGTTACGCATTAGTGGCAAGAGATTGAGCTATTTTCTGAATCAATGAAAATAATCGATTTATTGATTATTTTTGTTTTTATTTTTATGAAACATTCATAGAATGAAATTCAACATACAATGACAATGCAAAGAAAAATTCGTTAAGCAGCTGGACTTGAACCAGCAACCTCGGTAATCCGTACCACGCTCCACCAATTAAGCTATACTTATAACGTTGGTGTACCTAACGAATTGGAAGATCTCTCCTCAGCTCATAGATGACGCTGAGGAGAGATCTTCCAAATAAAATATGACACAAGGCATTGAAAAATTCGTTAGGTACACCAACGTTATAAGTATAGCTTAATTGGTGGAGCGTGGTACGGATTACCGAGGTTGCTGGTTCAAGTCCAGCTGCTTAACGAATTTTTCTTTGCATTGTCATTGTATGTTGAATTTCATTCTATGAATGTTTCATAAAAATAAAAACAAAAATAATCAATAAATCGATTATTTTCATTTTATTTATTCATCATTATTTCAGAGGATTATTTTACGTTTTTTTCTTAGGTTTTTTTTTCAAGGCGGTTTTACTTTTTATTGATTTTGTTTTAGAGCAACAGGAGCAAGGTAGCGTTGAAACTTCCAAGAAAATGCTATTTTATATGAAGTTGGAGGACAAACTCTACCCTTACACCATCTAGAACCGCTTGCTGGTTTTTAAAAAAGTTTTACAGTCTCGTGAAGTTAATACGGTATCTTTCTTATGAAGAGTTCTTGTATACATAAATATTGTCTATAACAACGTTAAATAACTAGTTAAGAAATAAAACTATGTGTTTGCTTCACTTAATAACCAGAAGAAAGATGTTTTTTATTTCATATTTTTTTCATAAAGCGTCTAAGTGGCCAATAACATTTTACTCATTTTAGGTTCAAATCAAATAGTTTTTATGTCACAAACAACTAAGTATTCTAGATAAACTAAGTTCTAATCTATTTGGGTGGTAGAATAGCGAAACGGTTTAAATGTCATTACTTTCAATACCTAAGGCTTTTGCGCTCTTTCAACCTGTAACTTTGTGTCTTACCAACACGTGTGTGGTGTGGTGAGGTAAATAATGCAATACCTACGTATATAAATATTGATTGTGTGTGCCAGAGCATAGAACTTAAATATACTACATAACATTTATATTAATTGTGATTTGTGTAGAAGATTATAACTTCATTTAACACAATTTAGATATTTTTATCAGAAATCTTTTATTCGCGTTCTTCGGATATTAAATTTTTTGATGGTACTTACCATTGTATGGACAGCCATTGTATGAAAATACCAGCCAGAATTAATACTAATTTGGGGAGGACTCCAATAGAGAGATCTCTCTCCAGGCAGATGTTATGCCTGGGGACCGAAGTCCGAAGGAAGAGAGTTGGAAGTTGTATTTATGCAACCGACTTGAGAAACTTCGTTCAGAAACTTCGAAACAGTGACGTCACTCGCGTGTGGCGCTAGGGTCGCTACACCAGCCCCCCTTTTTAGACCGGAGGTCGGTGTGGGAGCGCAGTCTGTGCGTCGTGAGGACGCTTGCAAGGGCCAATTGCGAGGTTTGCTCAGCCTCGTTGGCGAGCGATGAGTTGCTCCGTTGTGCTGGCGGAAGCGATGAGTTGTTCCGCTGTGCTGGCGGGAGCGATGAGTTGCTCTGCTGTACTGGCGGAAGCTATGAGTTGTTCCGCTGTGCTGGCGGGAGCGATGAGTTGCTCTGCTGTGCTGGCGGAAGCGATGAGTTGTTCCGCTGTGCTTGCTGGCGGGAGCGATGAGCTGCTGCTAGTCTGGATCCTCGTCGGAGTGCGTAGCAGTGTAGGAGAGTGTTGCACACTGTAGACACCAGGCATGGAGATATAGCAACATGCTAGTGGTGCACAGTGTGGTAGTCTGGCGTTGCTGTGAGACTGCGTCATTGAAATTTTGCATCCAGGGCTCTTGAGGGCCACTGAATCAAACGCCGTAATTGGTTTTCCGATTTTTCAATTTTCCAAGATGGCCGCCATACGATGGAAAATCTGGCTCACTGACATGCTGTTTTGAAGAACCCATGAAGGGTGGGGTACAACTCTCTACAACATCGCATCAGAAATGCCGCCT